>BLKM01000267.1:575479-750893 GCA_013340265.1 Coptotermes formosanus | reverse complement strand
TGTATGTATGTATGTATGTATGTATGTATGTGTGCGTGTGTGTGCATATATATATGGTGCTCAAATATCGGGCGCCTGGGCGACCACGTTTTTACGGCGGCGCCATATATTTGTGGGTCCTCAGTATGAAATTGCCTTCATGTCAACTTTCTGGCGTCTAGAATTTTGAGGGGCGCCTACATTTTAGAAACATATGTGTATCGTTGGTGGCTAAGTTTGTAGCTATATAAAACGTGTCGTTCAATTATTCTGTTGTGGAAACATGATGAAGTTGCCTGAGGCGACGATCGAACGGTAGGGTGCGGTCGGTAATGAAGTTCGCTTTGCGGAAAATAGACTTCGGACGGTAATATTGACATTATGCAAAATCCATTAGCGTGACCAAATATCAGTTCTTTGAGTCGAATCCGCAGCTGTCAGCTTCCCAGAATCTGGCAGCCCTGCCGCAGAGACGTGTTTGTTTCAGAAGTTCGTTTCTTCTTGAACAAAATGTGCACGCATTTTAATCTTATCATGTGGAATGCTTGCCTTTTTACGGGGACAAAACTTGGCTTTCGTCGGGCGTTCTGGCTTTTTTCTTGGCGCTGAAAATAGTTTTTATGCATCCAAAATTGTTGATATCTGCCCTCTTCTGGGATATGACGTGGCGTTCTGTCCTAATTGTTACCGACGTTTCGGGACAACGTATCGGTCCTATCTTCAAGGGTCAAGAAGTCCTTTCCTTCTCGGACTCTTGACCCATGAAGATGGGACCGATACGTTGTCCCGAAACGTCGGTAAACAGTAACCACACGACGCCACGTAATATCCCAGAAAAGTGCAGATCTCATCAACACCGCGGCAGCAGCCTGAAATACGTTCTGAAGCTGCTCATTGCCCTGCGAAATTTGGGTTCCCAAAGCGATATTGCTGAGGATTCAAGTGCCGTGGGATATGATACTGTGTTATTCAGCGAACAGTTAACGACGTTTCGAGTGTCGTTTTCAGGGTAAAGAGATTATGGTCGTTCGAAACGTCGGGAACCATTCGCCTAAAGAAAGAGCCACATCGCCTAGAAATTTAAGCATTTCCAGTGCCCCTTCTAAAAATTCGGGTGAAATTTAATTTATTGTAATTTTTTCTCATCGAAGTTTTACAAAATTTTACAAGCTTTGTACCTTTCCATCTCCTAACGCTCGCACAGTCAGTCAGCGAGTTACAGTTTACGTCACATTTGTTCAGTGGAGTCTGTTGGACTGCCGGTCCCTTCGTCTTCCAGTCCTTCCTACCTTCTTAAAATTCAGCCTGAACAAAAACGTGCGCCTTCATATATCCTGTAATGAACTGGCTGACATGTGACTTGCTGACAAATTGCGTCTGTGTCTCCGAATTCGTGTGTAGCAACTGCGTAACCGCGTAATAGATTTTTGAAATTTGATATTTAGGAGTTTCCGGAACACTTCTTGACAGTCTATTTAAAGTAGAATCAGACAAGAAAAACTGACAATTTACGTGAAGATTCTACGCACATACAGAGTGTTTCTTATACAGGCGGCCGTCTGTTCTGTCTTTTAACAGAAATTTTAGTACTCTGTCGCCCACTGTTTGACGTACGAACAAAGTGTTGTTTTCATGCAACTTACTGCAACTGCAGGAAACTTGAATACATAGGCCACTATTGCGCGCTAACGTGTGCTGTATGCAGATTTGTTGTTCACAGTACGCACTGAATTAACAACACTGCAACCTGTCTGTGAACGAGATAATTTCCCTTTTAAAACCGAGTGGTACGACCAGTTTCAGCATTCAGAAATGCTACGTTCTGCCCACACAGTGTGTTTATGTGTTCTGTGTGGATCTCAGAACAAACAGCGATTATTTCCCTATACAGCATTAACTGGCTGGTTTGTATAACCGAGACGGAGTGTGTTTACTGCGCGGTACGGACCGGGTCTTTAAATTTAGGTTAATTTTGGTGTTTCACAGTGAAGGTAACGCTAGCAGACCTCATATCCTCTTCTACATGCTGAACGCCGCCTTTTCCTCAGGGCATTCGTGCGACTGCCGCTCATGTTTGCCACATTTCCTATAAAACAGCCCTTTAATAACGCGCCGAGTATGCAAACTGCGCTGGATGAGAGAGATATATCAGATTTGAGTTCGCTGGTTTTTGCAGAACGACTTATCTCTGCCTGGAAATCCCAGTCACGAATTTCGATACAAACAGTAAGTCGTACCGCACTGTAAATACCCACAGTGTGGATTAGTAAGTTCGGTCAGTTCATGTCGTGTGGGTAAATACTCGCTATTTATTCTGATAACAGAAAAATACACGCTAAAGCCTTCGATGAAAAAATCACACATTTTCTTTTCAAAACACGTGGGACATATGCAGCAGTAACATGTGTGCCTTGCAGGATTTAACACCCCCGCTAGCTAGCTGATGTCTGCTTTATTTATCCGTGGACATTTTAACCGCTTTTTTCTGACAGGCTTTCAGGCACATAATTCATAACGCAGTTATTTTAAGCTCATGGCGTAGAAAACTGTCAAACCGTGCAAAATAGTAGCATTACAGGGGGCGGTGGTCTGTGAGTGCAACTGCTGGACTGGTGTCAGGCGTAGGTATTAATGTAATAATTGTATATCTGCGATATGCTGATGGCCCATTCAGTGAACTGACGGAACGGTCTTGTTATTGCAGGGTTGCTGTTGTCTGTCAGTTGCCTGTCGCCAGCCGGCCAGTTGTCTGTCAGTTGCCTGTCGCCAGTCGGCCAGTTGTCTGTCAGTTGCCTGTCGCCAGTCGGCCAGTTGTCTGTCAGTTGCCCACTGTAGCTGAGACTTAATTTGCAACCTTCATAAGGACCGGTCGTGATACCTTGCTTCTGAGTGTCCCTGTAAGATATTTCGTACAAAACATGACCGCCAGCTACAATTGTTTATTTATATTTCTGTCACGTTTTCGTGACATCACCAGTTATTAATGATGCCTCGTTATTGAGACGCGAAGACAGCTTTGGCTTCAAAAAATTTACGGGTTTTCATAATTATACTGTAGTTCGTAAGCAAGTGCGGAGTTTAGTTGTGACATTCACAGCAGTTGTTACATGTACGTAAACTCTTCTTGCACCATCGAAGTGTGTTTCTTAAGCAATGCGTTCTCATTGTCATTTGTTTAACTAAAAGTTTAACCGTTTAACGTTCACAAACTCTACGTTCTGCCCACACAGTGTGTTTATGTGCTTTGTGTGGATCTCAGAACAAACAGCTATTATTTACATATACAGCATTAACTGGCTGGTTTTTATAACCGAGACGGGGTGTGTTTACTGCGCGGTACGGACTGAGTATTTAGATGTAATTTAGGTTACTCTTAGTAATTAAATCCAGAATTACCGTGCCAAAGCAGCATTCAGAAAGAAGAATACTCTTCTCACCAGCAAACTGGATTTAAGTTTGAGGAAGAAACTAGTCAAGTGCTGCGTTTGGAGCGTGTCTTCTTATGGTCCTGAAACTTGGACACTTCGGAAAGTAGATCAGAAATATCTGGAAAGTTTTGAATTGTGGTGCTGGAGAAGGATGCAGAAGCTCAGTTGGACTGGTCGTGTGAGGAGTGAAGAAGTATTAGGTAGAGTGAAGGAGGAGAGGAATATCGTACATACAATAAAAAGAAGGAAGGCTAACTGGATTGGTCGCATCTTGCGTAGGAACTGCCTTCTGAAGTACCTTATTAATGGAAAGATGGAGGAAAGCATAGAAGTAATGGGAAGACGAGGAAGAAGACGTAAACAGGTGCTGGATAACCTTAAGGAAACTAGAGGATACCGGAAGTTGAAAGAGGAAGCACAAGATCGCCCTCTGAGGAGAACTTTTTGAAGAAGCTGTGGACCTGTCGCAAGAGAGGTTGCGGAGTGAGGAACTGTCAGCCTCTGAGCGGTTAACTCTGTCAGTGCTTGGGCCATCGCATTTTACCCACTGCTGAGTGAGTGGGTGTCTTATTTTTACCGCCTTACATGCAAGTTTCAAGTGTATTACACGTGTGTGGTTTGGATGTGGAAAATATTTGCAAGTTTTCACGTAACTTCGCTAAGAAAGTGAATAATTTTAATGCAGATATTCCAATCACCAACATAAGTGTCTGAATTTTATACACAACGCCTTAATTTCAGTGCAGTAATTCTCAGTTATTTGAAAGTTATCTGGAGACTTTCTACCGCGTGTTGCTTCTAACCATTTTGCCAAAGAGAAAAGTGTACCCGAGGCAGACGTGTACTTTCTGATGTCTTGCTTTGATTCGCGATATCAGATATTATCTACAGTTTTGCCTGGGAAGTAAGCAGTAGGCCTGCTGTTTAGATTACCGTTAATCTGTGTGCAGACACGAATGCTGAAAGGTCACGCGGAGTGTGACTCTGCATATCAGCCTACCCCGCGTTAATCCGCTCAGGTTGTGTGTACTGGAACTGCGTCGGGCTCATCACAGTATTGACCCCAATTTGCATACGAATTTGTCTGTCAGATAAATAACGCGGATGTGACGAAACGTGTCATCCCCCCGCCACATACACGGTGCATTTATCACCACTCCCACTGGCCTGCTGCTGTAACCGTATTACCTCGTTTTCCGCTATAAGCACCCTTTCAGGGCTCACTCTTCTCGGGCTATCCTGAGGATGGACACAGCAAGCTTCTTCGAAATGCTGGAAGCCATTCGTCAAACCTGTTTGCACGTCGCCATCAGCACCGCTGCGATAGCTGAAATTCTCACCCATGCCTATATCTGTTGTTAGGCCTATGGTGAACTGTGGGTGGTAAACACTCAGTGTTGCGTCTTACCGTGTACTGAGTGAGAAAACTTCGCGAACACATCAAGTACACAGGCCCTTTGTGTGTGTCTTCTTTGTTATAAACTTCTGCTACCTGTCCCCGTCACCCGAAAATCATTATGGAGTTTTGCGCTCAACAAAATACACTCAAAAACAGTACAAAACCCCTACATGTTTCGGCACCGGGGTGCCATCATCAGGGAGTTACTCAGAGCAAAGGAGTAATGCAGGTATTGTGTGTCTCCTCTTGACGTTATGAAGATATTAAAATTTTCAAACATACGAAGTTAAGAATTACAAATGTACAGTGATTGTGCACTGTGTGTGCTGTGTGTGTAGAATGTTAATATTTTAATCGTTTTGATAAGGGAGGTGCAGTACCTAGGTTAGCCGTTGGCCTTGTACTTCTTTGCTCTGAACAACTCCCTGATGATGGCACCCCGGTGGCGAAACGTGTAGATTCTTGTTTCTGACGGTTTTATTGAGCGCGCAAGTTGGTTTATGTATTAATCATAAGAAAACGCACGGTGTGAATAACATGAGTCCGTTACAGACATCTCATTCACAGGCGCTGCGTGTGCCTACACCAGTTCGTCATAACGACAGACGTAACGTGATCATACTTTGCCGTTTATTACTGAAGACGGTATCGATTTTTGTAGACGTGCTTACCCTTGAAGGCGGAAGCATTATGTTGCTTCGAAACATCGGGGTCCTGTTACCTTTGGCGCGGCGTCGTATGCCAGGAGAAGGGGATTCCTCGGCTGTTCCGGTGGGAAAGCCGCAAAACTTGCATCTGCTGTTGTTACTTACAAACACTTCGCAATTCCAGGCTTGCCTCTCCAAGACCGTAGCAGATACCGTGTGCTAGAGCAGGTTGTTTCCTTGTAATCCTGCTGTGTATGTCTACACTTACACATTCTCGGACTTGCCATCCAGTTTGCACAAAATTTGTGGTAGTCTTAATTGTGTCAGCAGGAGGGCTCATGCTGTTGGCTTTCTTGAAGAAGCCGCTCGGCTCCTGTTGAGATCTTGATCATCTGTGTGGCATACCCTCTGTCATGGACGACGAAGTGTTCAAAAATCCCTCTGCCTTACTCTGATGAGTTGGTATTCTGCTTAGGGCGCATGGCACTGGAACTGAATTGGCGAAGTTTCGTTTTACTTTCACAAGTTACTTGAAAAGGCAATTCCGAGCTAATTGTACCACTTTATGATACCAGCCAAGAGCACAATATCAAATACGTATAAATGGTGAAGACACTGCTGCATGTTTCGGTGAAAACATAACATTTGCAGGGAGTACAGTGTGCCGAAGTTAAAACCAACTACAGATTTTGAAATAATATTTATAATGTTTGTGAATATTGTTCAAGCATTTGTAGCTGGTTGTAATATTGGCACACTGTACTCGCTGAAGATGCTATATTTTTACCGAAACATTTCGGAGCAGTGTCGGTACTGTTTGTACGTATTTGGTGCTGCGCATTGGTTGCGTATAATAAAAGAATACATTTATCTGAAATGCGCGGACTGGACAGCTGTTTGCTGCAAAATACATTTTGGTTATTGGTGCTGGGACGGTGAAACGAATTTGATAAAACAGTGCAAAGGATAGCCTGCTACCCCAATACGTGCACTCCAAGATGACATTTCACCTTTTATATGCAAAATATTTTGGACCCTGTAGTGTGCACTTTTTTTAACACGATTCCACCAAGTCGTAGCGCGTCTGACAGCGGTAGTGACGCTACGTCACACACCTGTTTTTCCTACCTGTTTCGCACAGGTTAATGATTAGGATGTTGCTCGGTTTTCTGCACAGTGTTCAGTTACAAACCACGAAGTAATGTGTTGCTGCAGGGGTTAGTGCCACTTCGGGTAATGTTGCTTTAAAATAGATAAATGTAATGTGGAAGGCAAGTGTTTATAGAAGTGTTAATAAACATGCATGTATTAACATAACCGTACGTCAGATATGTTTTAAATATCCAACATATATATATATATATACAGGTGTTCGTACGCCCAAATTGTAAACAAACGTATCAAAGCACGCTCGCCTGTAAGCAAGCCAATATGCCTGTTACAGTAATTTGACCTTTAAATTCTGCCGTGGTATGTACACATGTACATTAGCTTCCCTCGGTAGATAGTTCATACACAGATGCACACATGTTGGCACATGTGAAATATGTTTGTGTGTGTGTATGTATGTGTGTGTATGTATGTATGTATGTATGTATGTATGTATGTATGTATGTATGTATGTATGTATGTATGTATGTATGTATGTATGTCTGTATGTGTGTGTATGTATGTCTGTATGTGTGTGTATGTGTGTGTGTGTGTGTGTGTGTGTGTGTGTGTGTGTATGTATGTATGTATGTATGTATGTATGTATGTATGTATGTATGTATGTACGTATGTACGTATGTACGTACGTACGTACGTACGTACAAATCGAGCGAGATCAGTAGACGTGTAAGAGAACGGCCCCTTTCACTGCTTGATTAAAGTCTGATAGAGGGTCGACCCTTTGCCTCAGACCGCAGCGAGCCGTCACCTAACGGTAGTGTGATGTTAGTCCCAAGTAAGGGCCGCCCTTTGCAGTATTCTGGAATTACAGCAGCTGTGGCTGTCGTGAGGGTCGCATGCTGAGCCCAAATAACGTGCGTAGGGAGATGGCGTTCGGCTTTGTAATTAGTTTCATTTATTGTAAGATTTCGCCATTTAATTTAGACTCAAATCCATGCATATTGTAGGAGATTTAAATATACCGTAAGCAGTGGCCATAAATGTGTGTTGTGAAATTATTTTTGTTCGTTCTACCTGTAATGCAGGTACGGTACCTGAAAACCAAAGTTAATTTTCCGTAGAAATGCTCCAGAAGAGTACGAAATATATCCCGCTCTGTGAAATATATCCCGCTCTGTGAAATATATCCCGCTCTGTGAAATATATCCCGCTCTGTGGAATATATCCCGCTCTGTGAAATATATCCCGCTCTGTGAAATATATCCCGCTCTGTGAAATATATCCCGCTCTGTGGAATATATCCCGCTCTGTGGAATATATCCCGCTCTGGGAAATATATCCCGCTCTGTGAAATAAAGCATAATGTATTTCGCCTCGCTGTATAAGAGTTCTCACTCCTGTATTGCAGAATTTGTCGGGCTTTCCTTTGTCGGATTTAGAATCATTTACGGCTTCACTTTTTCACTGCGTGAGCTAGGGGACGGCGTCGTCCCTGGCTGCGATACACACGCAGTATGCAGCGTAACGTATACAGCCACTGTCGACACAGGGACAAGCTGCCTCTTTCCTGTGTTAACCACCTCCCTAGTGAAGGCCCAAACATGTACGAGGAGTGCCATATATTTGCACAACTGTTGTCTCTTTGTTGTGCAGCTTCGTTTCGCAGTCCTTCCCTCTTCTGCCTGCTCACAGCAGGTGTCGAGGTTGTCTATTTTCACTTGATCACACTCAGACACACACCACAATCGGTAGGTCTCCTCTGGACGAGGGATCGGCCCGTCGCAGAGACCTCAACCTGACAACACAAGCACTGTACAAGACAAACATCCATGCCCCCGGTGGGATTCGAACCCACGGTCCCAGCAAGCGCTCGGCCGCAGACCTACGCCTTAGCCCGCGCGTTGTGCAGTTGTTGGGGTAAATATTGTCAGTCAGTCAGCTTTGTTTCACTAAATCATAAGCCGTGTGTATGTTGTAAGGAAAGACCTGAAATATATGTGGAGAAGACGCGTTGAAATACTGAACGACTGTATTGCAGCCAGCGTGTAAATAGCGCCATATTTAGCACGCAGTGCCGGCAACAAGGGTGTGTGTAGTAACAGAGAGCATTTTATTAAAAGAGGGTTGCGCGTATTGTCTCAAGACATTAGATATCCTTGCAATCAATAGGCATATTTTACAAAAGACAAACTGGCTTTGTTAGATACGCTTTGAAATCAATAAGGGTCTTGTTTTTCTTCTTTGCACCAGAATAACTTCAAAAGGACACGGAGTACCCAGTAATGACATGAAATGGCCACCTTTCTGAAGCCAGCGTAGCATAAAATGTCTGCAGCACTTCTGTTGCACTGACTGTCAGAGACACGTACAATTACAGCAATATTTTCAGGCCACACTTCTGTTTTGAAAATAGTAACGAATTTGGCATTTTGATGTCGCCATTGAGCCACACGGCTAGAGGCAGTTAAATTTCGAATACGTGGTTGCATTGGGACACGATATGTAATCTGTGTGAACTTATGTAGGAATGTGAGTGCATGCGCGCGCGTGTATGTGTGCGTGCACGTGCGCACGCGTGTATGTGTGTGCGTGCACGCGCGCGCACGTGTGTATGTGCGTGCACGTGCGCGACAGCAGCAAAGGCTGTCGCAATCCCGATAATTACGAACATCCAGCAGATTCTTAAAAACCGCTGAACACACAAATTTCTGTTCACAAAATTCAGCGCTGTATTGCAAGTATAAATTCATTCAGCTGCCATTATGTAGCTGAGCTCTGCTTCTTGTGACGTGGACAGATGGCGGTTTGGCTCCACTGTGCGGGCTGTTCTTTTGCATTCAGTAAGTGTAGTTTAACGCTATCGCAGTCCCTGAAATCCTTGGCAAGTTGTCGATCCGCGTTGTGACGTTTGGAAATAAGCAAAATAACAGTTCTGGGGAAGCAGTGAGCCCATTCTTCGTACGAAACTCAGCTCGGACTTCACGCATTTGTTGATTGTTGGACGTAGGATAGGGGCTTCAGATTATTAAGCCCCCTTGTATTTGCAATATGTTTTACGAGACGAGTGTCTGCCGAAAGGCATTTCATGACCACACAGTGTGATGTCTGAGCTGGCTTTGAAACGTTAGATGAACGTGACAGAGGAAAGAAGAATTCAAAAGAGAAAAAGTAACTGTCTCACAAGGGCAGCGTTTATTGCGAGTTAGTGTATGGGGTGCAACTGCACACCTGCTGTAACTGCTGGATTGTAAGGGTAAATATTTACAAACGTATTATGTGAGACAGCCGATCTCAGTCGCCGCGCGGGCTAAGGCGTGGGTGTGCTGCCGAGCGCTTGCTGGGATTGCGGGTTCGAATCCCGCGGGGTCATGCATGTCTGTCTCTTGTGAGTGTTATGTGTTGTCAGGTAGAGGTCTCTGCGTCGGGCTGATCACTCGCCAAGAGAAGTCCTACCGAGTGCGGTGTGTCTGAGTGTGATCGTGAAGCCTCGATAACGAGGAGGCCCTGACCCACTGGGGGGCAGTTGCACCAATGGAAGAAAATTATATGAGACTAATAATAATAATAATAATAATAATAATAATTTTAACACTGCCTCACGCATTTCTCTTCGTACGCTACACTGCTTATTATTTATGGAAGAATAAATATGTCGGAAAGATATGAAGTGACGTTTCTGTTACTGCATTGTATGTTACGCCGTTTCCATGTTTCTGTATTACGTTATTCTCTGAGTGAGGTGACAGATTGTTTGTGTAAACATCATGCCGGTATGTCCCACCACACATCTCAATTTCTTCCATTCATACGGTTCTCGACGTCCTGCGATAATCTTACGTCGACTCGCTACCGGTACTTGCAGCCCTTGGGTATCGAGGCTGGGCTTCTTAACGGCAGTGCAGTAGTTCATGAAACACCGCGCACGTTTTGGGGTGTTTGTTTCTGTGGAGTGGAGTACAAAACAGTAACCTGACAGCCTCGCGAATTTTTAATTCTTCCAGGTTTGATGCAGAAACCACTGCAGAGCTGACACTGTGCCAAAGAACGTGTGGTTCAGGATAACCAATAAAAATAACGACGCATTCTCAGCGAAGGAACTCCTGTACTCTGAATCATATGGGGCGAATTTGTGAGGTTATGTTTCTATCATATAACGTAGTCAGAATTTTTACTTGTGACACTTATGCGCTGAAGTTTCGCAGGCTTAGTGTGGTTGTTTGTATGTCTTTCTTATTTCCACGCCGACTGTATGGGCAGGGATGGCAGGCGTAATCTTACGTTAAGCCATTAAGGAACGCAATCTGCTTTTACCCGCAAGTAACGCCATATCGCTGTATCGGTGTGTACTGCAGTTCCAGTTACGTTGATGTAACTTGTGCCTGTTCGCTTCCTGTAATTTTCCTGACGCAAATCTTTACTTCTGCACATTTTGACGTCTTTACAACAGATGTGGTGGAAGCGTCAGTGCAACCGCAAGCCTCATATCGGACTAAAAGACTTGCGACAATTACAGTCTTCCGAGCCTAGACGCCGTGTTTATTGGTAAGTTAATAACTTTTCGGAGAAGCTTTATGTATCCATATCTCGGGTGCTGGGAGAATTCGTACATACAGGGTGTTCCGGTGTTTCTTGTGCGCATCGTAAACTTTAAGTTTCTTGCAGTGCGTGTCAGGCTTAATGTCAGTTGTTTTTTTGTAACAGGGTAACAGATAGTTGAAATGGCAGGAACCAAGAACTGCCGCGCACCTCTGAACGTACTTACGCCACTGCGCTAGCACGTGTTAATAACACTCCGGCTCCATTGGCTGAATGGTTCTTGCAAACAAGTAAATATTTTCCCCAGTCGCTCATTTGCTGTAGTCTGTGAGATTATTGATGTCAGTCCGACCTCTTGTACCTCCTCACTGTATTTGTGGGGCGGATTTGTGGTGCGTGGTCACACTAAGACACCACACTCGGTAGGAATCCCTGGACGAGGGACCCTTGCAGAGGTGTCCACCTGTAAAACACAGAACATTCATAAGAGACAAACATCAGTGCTCCCGGTGGAATTCGAACACGCAATCCCAGCTACCGAGTGGCCTTAGACGGCGCCGCCACCTGGATCGGCCCTGTCAGATGGCTGTGAATAATGTGCAGAAGGAAGCTGTCGTGCTGTCGTTACAAGGAAAGCATCTGGCTGCAGGTAGCGAGGAATACTGCAAACGCCAGACAGGATAGCTGGCTGGCGTTCGGCTCGAGGTATATGAATACAAGCACGTGTGTCCGTTTGCCATCGACTGTCGTTAAATGTGGCACAAGTCAAATAGTCACCAGTATTGATTCACTTGTCGAGTCTTAGACTTGTTGGGGCATGTACAGGTATTCGCCAATGAGAAAGTCGTGGGAATGTTATCACAATCATCTACTCGGCTGCTTGTACAACGTTTTCTGGTTGGCACAGTTGTAATGGAAGGATTGTGGAATGCGGATTGCGATGCGTGCTTTAAAGTAACTCCAGGAGGTGCGTACTTGTATGGCACTCTCAGCTGTGTATTTGGCCGTTATTTTTAGTGCCATTCGAAACCTGTCGCGCGACCTTGGCCCACGTTCCACGCCGATCCGGTCGATATTGCGGCTTCTCCTTGCTCCTTCCGCCGTCATTTGCCGCTGCTGCAGTGTGTGTATTAGGGCGATGCTTCGGCCAGCACTGCTGAGGAACACAGCCTGCCTTGGACAGTGGATGTGTCACTCAGGCCAGCTGACGAACAGATACGTGGCTGGTTTTCGCTACGGATATGCGTGTCCTAGCCCAGACACTCCGGGAGCAAGATGCTTCTTCGTGTCTTCAAAATCCTCAGAGCAAAATTTGTGCTGTAGGAATTACAACAGAATTTTCAGATTTGAAACACAGTTTCAAGAACAAATATAATATGTTTAGTCAGATTTTTCGTCGTTTCAATCAGTCGCTGTTGCCAAATGTTGGTATGTGCCACACCAGCGCCGCTTCAAATTGCGGGATGGCTGCAAATTAACGGACTATTTGCAGGGGTTGTAATTTTTAACCGAGAACACGTATGGAGTTTTCTTATTACACAGTAGCTTCCATCTGTTCAAGTTCTTTGCCACGTGCACGTAAATTTAATGTTTTCCTGCTGTCCCGCAGGGAAATCCAAGACAGATTTCCGAATGACATAATGACAGTGGACCAGGATGTGCTGCTGAGAGTGTGGGATGAAATTGCCTCTAGTTTGGACACGTGTCGTGTTACCAGAGGTCAACATTGAACGCGTGTGGCTACACGTACAAAGACTCGGATATTGTGAGAATGTTTTGTGCGTCGCTCGCTGCCCTCCGGTCGTCACGCCGCTATTGCAGCAGTTACGTGTTTACAGCTGAGTGAAAATGACTTGAATACTGGCAGACTGGTTTGTAGTGCACAGATATTTGTTGCGTTGTCTCAGCAGAACGTTACCAGCCCTTTAATTTGTCCGCTGGTTTGCAGCCACGGTCATTACGTTATTCGACGGTGTATGTTCTGCGAACAGTAAGATAAAAGAATTGAAAAACAAATGAAAAGTTCTTTCTGAGGTTGGGGAAGTGCCTGGGGCGGCGTAAACACTTGGGCAAAATAATTCTTGTAAAGATAGAGCATTTGTAAGTACACAAATACATCTGGTGTGCGCGTCTGGCCCTTACGCACGTGAAAGAATATAGTTCTAATACCCCTGACCCACACAACTGACTCCCTGACACGCTGGTACTTTTGTCAGTTCGTATTGCTTTGTTGGTTCGTTGCAACGACCTGCCTATGGAGAGAGTTAGGCAAAACCGATGACTTTTTCTTTCTTTCTTTCTTTCTTTCTTTCTTTCTTTCTTTCTTTTTCTTTCTTTCTTTCTTTCTTTCTTTCTTTCTTTCTTATTCTGGCCTCTTCTGCTTACTCATCGCAGTGTAGAAGTTATTGTTGCACTTGATCACACTCAGACACAGCACAGTCGGTAGGACTCCTCTGGACAGGTGATCAGCCCGACGCAGATACCTCTACCTTACAACACAAACACTCACAAGAGACAAAAAAACCCATGCCCCGGTGGGATTCGAACCCACGATCCCAGCAGGCGAACGACCGCAGACCAACGCCATAGACCGCGCGGCCACTGGGATCGCCTCAAATCCGATTTATATTATGAAAAAGCAAATATTTTCAATTCAGTGACGTACTGAAGCCCTGGGTTCAGCACTTGGCTGCATACATTTAATTTTTTCTTTTTCTCCCGAAGAGTGATTTCAGTGACTCGACATCTGTTTACGTAAGAACACAATTTATTTCCGACAAGCGTCAGTGTCGTAGTTATTGTTTGGTGGAGTGTCTGAATATAACAATGAAAATCATCAAATTGTTACCTCGCTCGGTTGACTAACCGCAAGCCTAACAACGGGGGACCGATTTCAGAAATACGGCTGTATACATGAAAATTATGGGGGATAGATCGCCACAAGGGTAGCTTTTTCCCGAATGCTGCTGTTTCACTGTGCCTGTCACTGTGCCACAAAACCCTCCTCAAATCAAACGTCGCTCCCAGTATCGCGGGCTTGTGGAGCAGGGTCGCTAAAGGCGCAGTTCCAGGAGAGTGTGTCTCACTCTGTTCACGTCTTCGTCACGCGAATTCCCCGAACAGTACTCCGAAACCGATTCGGGGACGTGTGACTGTTCTCGCACCTCATGGGGCAAAGCAAGCGATCGCAGCATAAACACCGCACATTCGCTGATAGACAGCTAACGCGCCGTCACTGCTTGCTACTGCTCCGTATAAGCAGTCTAACAGGACAGCATTAATTGTGCTACTGGCTGACAGTAAGATGAACGCCCCTTGCATAGGCTGTTTAACGGTGTTCATATATTCCATGAACCAGTTGCACGGAAATACGCGTATTGTGTAAATGTCGCGCTCGTCTGTCTGTCTGCAGTTCGCCTACGTAAATGTCGCGGGTTCCCACGACTGATGCCACTTGCTGCGCAGTGAACAGCCGCGACAGGTGCGGCCGTAAGTGAAGGCGCTGTAGTGTGACACACTAACACCGACTGGAAATGAAGCACAAACGAAACATCTTTATGAAAAAGTTTTCGTCATACAAAACATTGGCTGTCAGTGTTTATTCAAATTCGCCCCAAAACCCGTACGGTATTTGTGGTAGGCAAAGCGGCACTGGGACAGGCTTTGTTCTGAGTGCATCGCTCGTACTCTGTCAGTACCAATTCGCGCATCCTCCGTGCTCATCCACTCTGCTCGCTTGTACTCAGTAATCTTAGCAGCTGAAAGCGGTATCTAGTAAAGGGCTTCGGAACATCCTGAAAGTGGAGGTACTGGGTTCCTTCGAAACGTTCGATGACTGTCTACAATAACATGCAGTGAAATAATCAGAAAACAGAAATTTGAACCCATAGCAATGGTGTTCCTGTCATCGTCGCATCATGGTCATTACAGTGTGGCCTAGAGGGCGTACAGTGACGGAATACGACAGAGTGATAGGGGTGTACGTAATGTGGCATTGTGTGACATGACATGACATGACATGACATGACAAAGTCTGTCGCTGTCGTAGAAAAGCTACATAAATAAGTCGATTTTAACGCCGCATTTGTAAAGCTGCCGGTTGCTCATCTCCTGTTGGCCTGTCTCTCCACGCCAGTGATCAGATATACACATTGTTCTGTTACATTCTGCTTCCAGCGGCTGTTTCCACTTTAATTCAGGCACGCAGTTAGTCGTAACCTCTCGGCTGGTGAATGAGCCACTGCGTTAACCTTTTCCAATATCGGTATAAAATGTGACGTCAGATCTAGATTTTGCTCCTCCTGTATGAAGTGCCTAACAGTAATACAGTGTCCATAATATCCGGGAAAGGCGTAGGTAACCCTCAGTGTGCGAGCAGTCGGTTTGCGAGTTTTATACGAGAGGCACAAATGAATACACGCTTTAGCACTGCACACGGCTGCATGGTTCAGGTCGGCATGGCCAAGCAATGTTATACCTGTTCCAAAAACATTTACAGCTCCTATCGCAGTGTGATGCAGGCGGCTTGCAAGTTGCTGCTCAAAGTCCATGCGATAATATATTGTCTGTAATAACAATATATTGATTGCTGTGTTCAGTATCTTGGCAGATTTCGGTTTCTCACAGCCACATGGCTAACCTTCAGGGCCTTCTTGACATCTAAAAGTGAAGGCGTGAGGATAGTTTGAAGCATCGGGCAGCTACTCACCCCGTGTCGCAGGGTGCCACCCTGGAGTGACTGAATGCTCGGTCCGTATCTTCTTTTTCGAAAGCACAAATGTATGCCCTGGGGGTGCCAACCCAAAACTCCACATTGTTAATATTTTAAAAAGTATTGGTAACATTTCTTAAATAATTTATATATGTGATTGTGATACAGCGTCATATGAAATTCAGCGCTATGAATTTTTATTTCTTATTTTAGGAAACTGAGTAATACGGAGTGACGCCACATTGCACGAAGTGACGTCACATTGCATGACGTCACTTCACACCAAACGCGTAAAAATCGGACCGTTAGTTCCATACCTCAGATTGGCCTTACAGACACACAGTGTGATCTTGTAAGCTTACTTTGTTTCCTTAACAAAACAAAATGGGCTAAAACGTGTGTCGGGCATAAGCTCTTGGCATGGGCTCTGTAGTTCCTCACAGGTGTGTGTCACGGTGTATCTGCCTCTGCCGGTCCAGTTTCGAAAGTAGCGTGTGGCGGCTTGACGAGGGTTACAAGCAGCGATCACGGTAGAACGACACGACAGAAGCTGGCCCTTGGCGTCAGTCCATTCATAAACCGATATAACGGGCGCGGCCTATAAGAGATGTTAACGTTTGTCACAAGCAAAAGTTTGATAATGTTAAATACAAAGCTAGGGTAATGAAACGTGGAATTGGCGGGCGGTTCTGTCCGTGTCTTCAGCTACCAGACAGCGTGGAAATGAGGAGACACAACTAGTATCTCGGCACTTGACTGCAGACCTTTGCAGACTAAGATTATCCTGAAATATATTTAGATTCAGGTTGTACCGCGCAGTAAACACACTCCGTCTCGGTTATACAAAGCAGTCAGTTAATGCTGTATAGGGAAATAATCGGTGTCTGTTTTGAGATCCACACAAAACACATAAATACACTGTGTGGGCAGAGAGCAGAATTTCTGAATTTGAAACCTACTGGTGCATACAGTAACCACTGGCCGTGGAAGGTCTCAAGCACAGTACCACGACATGATAAAAGTACCGGAACGGGATGAGCGAGAGTAAGGGGCGAGAAGTGTGTTACAGTCCGCTGTGGACAGTACATTTTGCCACACACCTTCTTTGCGAGTCTGTGTTTGTCTGTGATGTTGATGTATTGAAGGCACAAAGGGATTTATTCGTTATTTCTTCCTTGCCTCGTGATATCTTGCAGCAGAAGCCATCAGCAGTAGCAGCGTCAGTGTAGGGTCCAAATCTCGTCAAATGAAATGTTATGTGCGAAGTCGTGGTCTTCCAAAATCTCGCATTCATGAGCGCTAAAATGTGGGAACTTTTCCTAACATGGCAATCTAACTATACACAGAAGACTTTGTGCTTTTAATTTTACATGCGTTGTCAAGTAATCTCGAAGTTTTGCATGGAGTGTTGTCTTCCTGTACGCAGTACGCCTGAGCATTTGTGCTTTCATAAAATTGCTCGTTGAGGAGACAGCGCAGCGGTACTTGGCGATACTCTGATGTTCACAGGCGGGCAGTTTTCACTAAACTTGTGGCTTTGCAATAGAATTATGTATATACAGCAGTACGTGGCCCTGTAACTAATTATTTTCGGGACATTTGCTTTGGCACTGTGGGCAGTTAGGCTTATTCGTGGATTGTTTTGTTTCATTTGTTTGTGGCTCACGCAACAACCGGGTCAGTAGCCCGGACATGGCGTCTAATGAAGAAGTTTAGTTTGATTTGTGAACATTTCATTGGGTAAAATTGGAAAAAGCCGTCGTGTCGTAATGTGATATGCTGGCCAAGACTGGCGAAGACTGCGAGAATTGCCGGCATAATAAGTGTGCAGACGCGTGGGTTGTGTGTGTGTGTGTGTGTGTTACTGCTTGGGACAACTTGTCCGTCCCTGGGGCCAGTTACGACAAGCGCGTACGTTCATTTGAACTACATAACAAAACCTCTTGGAAGGGAAATATATTGACTGACTGACTGACAACATCGCTGGACCGACTGCTTCAGAAGCTAATGGTTTCTCTGAAATTTAAGAAATACCCAGCACTATACGGACTGGAAACAAGGACTAATTCTGCTGTCACAGCTGCCTGTTGACAGTGTACGTACATCTGCATGTGCGTATGGTGTAAGGGTTTTGTTGGGGCTACGCAATATATAGGCCTGTATGTTTGTATGCAGTGAAAGTGCTGCAGACTTTATTCAGTGTCTGTATATTTCTCTACAGTACATATATATATATATATATGTTTATATCGTGTTTGTATACTGCATACGGATCAGTTTGAACGCCGGTCTTTCTTTACACTCGGATACAGCAATTCCTGCGCCAATTACTTCTCATTTCTGCTCTGATATTTAGAATTTAAGTATTGACGAAATACGTGTTTTTACCTTGAATGAAAGAGTAGGTTGATAATGGCTGGTCCGAAGGGAAATTAGCGGAACGCCGGGTCAGTGGAAGGCAGGATGAATGGGAAGTGTTGAGTGGCGTGCAGTATAATTACAGGCTGACCTTTACGCAAAGCTGTGGCTTTTGTCATATTCTTCGGATCGCCAGGTGGTTCAGTGAGCTCTGCTTGTAAGTCTCCCGTGCAGAGTAGCGGGCCTTTGTGTGTTCCGGGCCTGTGTTCAGCGCCGCGACAGTATAGAGTAAAGTCTCACGTTACGACTGCTTGAATGTGGGACGGAAATTGGGGTTAGTATTACGAAGATTTTCCTTAGAATGACACCACGTCTCCAGACACTCACTGCACCTTCCTAACATTTAGCCGTCTAAACCCTAGCGGTATCAACAGGTACGCGCCCTCTGCTGTAATATCCTCAATTCTGCATTTTCCTCATACAGTGCGCCGTGTTTGTTTCATAATTCCCACACAAGTGCCTGTTATTTCCACAAAAAAGTTGATAGCGAATTTCTTGTGTATGGAGTGGGAACAGTAGATCAGGGGCATCTAAACATTTCGGCAGAGGGCCACATCCTTTGTTATGGCAATTCCGCGGGTCGCGGGTGCAGAAATTGCAGTACGTAGTAAACTTAACGGCCTCAGTTTTTGTGTAAGTTTTATAGTGTATACACATATACATTTATTTACGAGTTGCAAGTGCAGCTGCGGCCCGCATGACACAACCTGGCGAGCCACGGGTTGGACACCTCCGATGTAGCCACATTGCAGTCTTTTGACGGATTAGTTTTTGGCGTCAGGACTACCGACCTTGTGGTCGTGCTTCTGTGTTTGTAACAGTGCCATTGTTACCGCTTGGCATGCATTTTTCTACTTTATTTGAAAACAGACCTTCAAATAGCATGCAATGTGTCTGTGTTTGATGATATTCACACTACAAAGTCACGGCACCTCAGGACTCGAGATCCTCATACCGGTGCCGTTAGGGATGAAAATCTTCTGGGATGTTACACCGTGTCGACTGGTAAGAAGTCGCCGACATTTCGAAGGGTTGTACTGCGGTCATCCACAAAGTCCAGCACCCCAGGTGTATGTCGTGGACTGCTTGGTGCTGAAGATCGCTCGAAACTACGAGTCGACACGTGTTAACATCCTGCAACATGGCGGCTGTGCGCACTCTGTATTTAGCCTTCTCTTCGGAAATTATCCTCAACAAACGTCCAGTTTCTTGATTATGTCCATGTTGTCGTCATTAGGTGCGTAATGACGTGCCAGCCGTGACATGTGCCCACTGAGCACCGAGAGCAGTGAGAATGCCGTAGCCCTGGCGGGAATATCGGAATTTCTCTAGGGGCTGTGCCGGCGCCGGTGCTTGTCGTGTGTTGTAACCAATTGTCTAACAAATGCGGGTCCCACATGCTGCAGTTGCGGCAGCATGGTTGGTACATTTGTTCTGAAGCGCTCTGCACATTTCTGCCCGTGCCACTCGCACAAGAGCTACAGTTTCATCCGTGTTACCTATGGAATCCCACTTATTGAACGTAGCCCCTGTTACTGCTGCAGCACAACCAGCCCCCCGTTGAGCCACCCTCATCTCTCCGGACGAACCTGTTCTAACCACCCCGTCCAGTCCGCGTCCTTCCACAGCCTTGTCCTACGAGCTGGACGTGACTTTCGCCAGCAAGTTGTGATAGCACGTGCTTTAGTTTGGGATTCTGTAATTGGGTTTAGACGCCGTACTCTAGTACGAGTGACTTAAAGGGTTTCGTCTGAACTTGCTGCCTGTGCCTTCATGCTGTAGCATTAATACTGCAGGTGCTCCGAAACGTCGCTAAACTCCTGCACAGTGCGAAAACACCACAGCAAGTGTTAACGATGTGAAGGCTTCACGTGTTTGCCATAACAATGCTATTAAGCGTCACCCACATTTATAGTCATACAGTGGACGCTTCGTGCACAGAAATACTGCCCTGCTTCTGTGTCAGACGCCAGGGTCTAGAGGTCTCCCTCCTGCAAGCAGTTGTGAATTCGTACCTTAGCCTAGACTCTACATAAAGGTGAGTCAGATATCGGATACGCCTACATAAATAGCTACATGTAGCAGAGTCACTTTAGAAGCTAATATTTCCTCAGCTAGTCAAGAAATTTCCTGCGTTTTATGGAAACCGAAGGTTCCTTACCGCATTCACAAGAATCTGCCACTTGTTTCTATTCTGAGCCAGATTAATCCATTCCACGTCCTCCCGTCGTATGTAGGATCCATGTACGAGTAACTTAAAGGACGGCTCAAGGTTATTAGATTAACTATCGCCAACATAGAAAGCTTTTGATTTGACCTTTCTAAGCGGTGCAAAGCTTAACTTTACCTTGTAAGAGTTTCCACGGATACTATATTACATATCATGAAGATTTTTTAAGGATTCTCCGTGTTACATTTAATTATAAACCTTACAATTATCCCGTAATTCCCGATTTCAAATCTGCGCTGATACCGGCTGTCTTGAGTGAGGATCTGCGCAGTCTTGATCAGTTTCTCTTGGGAACTGCCAACCAAGAAGCTGAAATTACTTGTCTTTCACTTATCCTTTACACTTCATCCCTGGCTACTAACCCTGTTTCTAAGCACTGCCGGTAGAGGAGCTGCTGCCGGAGCACTTACGTAAACCGTAAATGAATACACCAATACATATAGAAGAACCAGCCATGTGTATGTCAGCTGAAATATCGGTTTCCATACAGCCCCGCTATAATGGACTTGTTTAATGACAGGTTATATTGGGAATAAAATAAAACATAAATACCATTACACTTTTTTTAATATTATTTATTTCAAACCCAACGGGTTTGTGGATATTTAATAACAAATAACCAAGCACAGTTGGATACTGTTAGTCCTTCTACCAAATGCAAAAAATCTAAAACAAAACAAGCTGTGTGTTACGAAATTGCGTACTATAAGCACAATCCTAATTCTGTCTGTTGCCAGTGACTTAAGCATCCCACAAATGGCGCGCCCACGCAGTATTTTGTTAAGATAAACTTTCTTTGTGTAGGAAGAAATTTTTTGAACTGATTAAAATTTCTAACATAGGAACTAACGTGAAATTATATTTTATTCTCAGGATACGAATATTTTTCGAGGAATACATTAAGTTCGTAGGCTAATCGATTTCTGTATTTGAATCTGCGCTGATACGGACGGAAAGACGACTACTGTGTGTACAGAGGATCGATCATGCACAAAATTAATTGCTTTATTTGAATTAAGTTTTTAGAAGCTGGCAGTAAGATTTTATCATTGGAGACGGCGTTATTAGTTACATATTTCAAATATTCCTGGGATAAATACCAAGGGGAACTTACACTTCTCTCATGAACAATCTCACCCAGTGGCTGCGCGGTCTAAGGCGTTGGTCTGCGGCCGAGCGCTTGCTGGGATCGTGGGTTCGAATCCCGCCGGGGGCATGGATGTTTGTCGTGAGTGTTTATGTTGTCAGGTAGAGCTCTCTGTGACGGGCCGATCCCTCGTCCAGAGGAGTCCTACCGACTGTGGTGTGTGTCTGAGTGTGATCAAGTGAAAATAAACGACCTCGACACTTACTGTGAGTAGGTAGAAGAGGGAAGGACTGCGATGATGAACAATCTGCCGAAATCTAGGTGAGAGGTACAGTCTGTCGTGACTGTAAAATGTGTGCTGACAGATCAGATAAGGTTCACACATCGCGTAAACTTTGGCCGTGGTTTGAAACTCACCAGTCTTTCTCATGTATCTAAATAACTAATTAACTAAGTTCAAAAAACAAAGTCTTTCTCGAAAGTGTAATGATTCTTAGGGTAGGTAATTCCCCACGTTTTATGCGGGCCGCCGCAACTTTCCTGCTAGAGTAATGCCCGTGCCGTGGAACCTTGTGATACTTTTAAAGTAAGAAACGCGTAATGTAAAGTCTGTGTGCAGCATCGTGGAGAACGCTGCCTGCAGTTCTGTGCAAACACAGACCCAAATTTAAATAATGAAGTGGCACGTGTGGCCCGGACAATTCAGGAATGACTGATGTCTTGTAAGGACAGAGCCATGTGTGTGATGTGTTGTAAGAACAGTGGCCATATCTGTGATGTTTTTAAGGACATTGGCCATACCTCTGATGTTCTGTAGGGACAGTGGCAATGTCTGTGATTTTTTTAAGGATAGTGGCCATATCTGTGATGTTTTTAAGGATAGTGGCGATATCTGTGATGTTTTTAAGGACATTGGCCGTATCTCTGATGTTCTGTAGGGACAGTGGTAATGTCTGTGATGTTCTGTAAGAACAGTGGCGATATCCGTGATGTGTTGTAAGGACAGTGGCCATACCCCTGGTGTTTTGTAAGGACAGTGGCCATACCCCTGGTGTTTTGTAAGGACAGTGGCCATACTCCTGGTGTTTTGTAGGGACAGTGGCCACACCCCTGATGTTTTGTAAGGACAGTGGCCATACCCCTGATGTTTTGTAAGGACAGTGGCCATACCCCTGATGTTTTGTAAGGACAGTGGCCATACCCCTGATGTTTTGCAAGGACAGTGGCCATACCCCTGCTGTTTTGTAAGGACAGTGGCCATACCCCTGATGTTTTGTAAGGACAGTGGCCATACCCCTGATGTTTTGTAAGGACAGTGGCCATGCCCCTGGTGTTTTGTAAGGACAGTGGCAATATCTGTGATGTTTTTTAAGGATAGTGGCCATATCTGTGATGTTTTTAAGGATAGTGGCCATATCTGTGATGTTTTGTAAGGAGGGGGCCGTACCTTTGACGTTTTGTAAAGACAGTGCCAATATCCGTGATGTTTTGGAAGGACGGTGGCAATATCTGTGATGTTTTGAAACGGCAGTGGTCACACCTGCGATATTTTTAAGGACAGTGGTCATAGCTGTTTCACTGACCGCTGTTGCACAGCAGTTCCAGTAGGTAAATGGATTAATAACGGAGCAGCATGACGTAATGTGCGTCATATGGCGTTAACGATCATACGGTGAAGTGGTGTGTAAATAAATGAGACTGGTCCAGTATCAAAACATGGGCGTTATTGACTGTGGGTAAAGTTGCAAGCTTAGTGCACCGAATCGTTTATTGAATATGCTTCACGACTTGTGCAGGCAGAATTTGCGCGATGGTGTGCCGTGAAATTCTGCATATCAGGCATACGTTAAGAGCACCTGTGATTGTGTGACTTGTGTTTTGATTACTGAATACATCCACCGGAAACCGGGGTTTGTAAGGTGCAACTGGCACGGTAATTTGCCCATTTCTTATTTTGACACTCGTTATTCAGTGCGTCTGGAATAATATATTCATTCATAACATCCCAAATATGTGGTTTTAAGCACGTTTGCAGTGTAAAATGGCACGTGCATCTTTAAATGTTTGTGGGGTGGTATGTGACATGCCATCTGCACAGTAATGCAGGTGGTTGGATAAGAATATCAGGCGGTTAGTCAGCGACTTCCGCCCTTGGATGAAGCCCAGGTTCAGCTCCAGGCCAGTCTTTGTGGGATTTGTGGTGGACAAAGTATATTGGTACAGGTCATTGTCGAATACTTCTGTTTTTCCCTGTTAATATCATATTATTCAGTGCTCCATACTCATTTGCATTTACATGCTTCTCTTACCACAAGGAGGAAAGGACAAAACCTGGAAACTTACAAAAAGCAACGTTCTTTAGGAAACCGAAAGCACTGGCTATAAAAATTATTTCGTTTGCTCCACTTGCTGAAGATTGAAGCCATAAACCGAAATATCCACTTGTTCGGAATTTACTGTCACAGCCCATAATCTCACAAATTGTTTGTTCGTACTCATTCATTGTACTAAATATTAAATTTATATGTAAAAGGTTTTAGAATATTTTGCTAACAGCGAACTAAGTTAAATAATTCTTCCGTTTAACTAACAAAAAGTGAAATTAATTTGAGTGAAATTTCTTAGTATACGTGATGTGGGAAGCGATATTGCATTCGTGGGAGTTTATGGCAGAAATTACGTGAAAATTGAGATGCGCTGAAGTTACGGGAGTTTAAATTTTCTAAATATGGATCCTCAGGGCAGAAGCTTTCCTCTTGTCTCTTGCCTGCTCTTGGCACAGCCATTGACAAGGATGTCTGTAGTTTGTTGTTGTGTTGGCGTCTTGTCAGTTTGTGACATTGGAACGGCGTCTCACGTTACAATGAAGATTGAAGTCTTCTGGGGCCTTATGCCGTGTCATCTCGTAGACAGTTTACGCACTTTTCGGAGGAGTTTATTCCCTCCATCTTCATGGTCAAGCAATCCAAAATTGCTTACATTAACCATTTTCCATTGCAGTCTGTTTTTCAGGCAGTGCGTTGAAGTTTGGAGAAGTGTTCATGGCAGTTTCAACACAATTAACGTTTTGTGTTGTACCCTGATGTACTTGGAAGCAACTTGGCGACTCCTTTCGTTCGATCCTCTCTGCTGCCTTATTAAGTCACATGCAGGGCAAGCTGTAATTCTGAGGCAACTCGGAAACTTGCCGCAGGCTTCCGTAGGGAAATCACAAACTTTGGATCAACTTTAATCCAACAAGAACCGAACCAGAACATTTTTAGGAGCAGGTTATATGGGTCATGTCGACAGGTGTTTCTCGTGTTCTAGCAAAGTTATGCTGTCCTTTGCTTTTGTTGCTTACACATAGAAGTTGCATCTTGCGCAGAGGAAATTTGGAAGGGCCAATTCACCGGTCACTTTATTTCGTTTTGAAGAGGGTAAGGATTTCTTTAATGGGGTCCCTAACATTGCCACATGTAGCATGTGAAAGGTTCCCTGAAAATATTACCCTAAACCTTAACTCGCTAGCTGGCTACCTACGTCTACATACGTAACTAACTAACTAACTAACTAACTAACTAACTAACTGACTGACTGACTGACTGACTAAGAGTATATAGCAGAGTACTTCCTGAGAAGCTAGGCAAGGAAATTCTCCGCCTTGTATGTAACCCGTGGTTCATTACCGTGTTCAAGATAGCCTGTCAGTTTCCCCTGTCCTGAGCCATATTTGATTTAACACCCTTCAGGACCACTTCTTTAAAATCCTTTTTAATATTACCCTCTTATCTAAGTTAAATTCTTGACCATACTCACCTGTGTGTACCTGCTGATCTTAATGGGCAGAAGGACAGATTGGCGAAGCCTGGGCATCCTTAAGGGCGTAATTCTGTCTCGGGAATCGCGTAGCAGTCCGTAGGCAGTCACATGGATCACGTAGCAGTCCGTAGGCAGTCACATGGATCACGTAGCAGTCCGTAGGCAGTCACATGGATCAGGTAGCAGTCCGTAGGCTGTCACGTGGACCAGTTTGCTACGTTGGCTCAAGTCGAAAACCTGAATAAACACCAGACGCATGAAAGAACATGTCAATGAAAAGTACTTTGAAATTTGTAACTGGGTGCGTAACCAACGTGTATATACATGTACTCTATATGTTTGAGTTGATTAAACAGCTGCCGACCCATCCAAAGGAATAGGCATAGAAATCTGGGCAAAGCACTTTTATAAGTAAATGGACTGCAAATGTAGGAATCGCCACCACGTTTGGTGTGTTTGAATGCCGGACTACTGGATGCAAATCAGGTCTTCATCCAGAAGGTTCTGCGGCCGGCCAACTGCGGGAAGGCAGTCCGTGGTTTTCCCTGGCCCTTGCAAATGCCGTGTTGGCGCACAGACTGCACGTTGCACTGCATGTACGCCGGCGCTGTAATGCTGCCGTCGAAGCACAAAACGCGTCCCAAAGGCCCAGCTTCTGTCCTGTGCTGCATGCTCCAACATTCCACGCCCTGTCTCCCTGCATTTTCATTTCCCGAAGCTCTGCTTTGCCTGCAGTGTAACCTGTAACACGAGGATCGACGGGCATAACCTGAACTTTCAAAGCAGTAAATTTTATGATTTTTTCTGGTAATAGTAAATGCAGTACCTCTCTTTGCGCCACCCTGCTTATTTGTTCCTTAATTTTCGTCTTTGAAGTTTTGATTTTCATGCCAGGAATGACGTATAGCAATGTGGAGTCCCCGGCTTCCTGAGAGACTGAAATCACTGCTTCGCTGCGCGCTCCGACCGTTCTGCCCCAGAGGAAAGGGCCTATGACGTGATACACGTTCGACAAAAGGAGCCTGTGTGTGCCTGTTTATTTCCAATGAATTTGCCTGTTAGTTCCACCGTTGGCTAATTGGCTGCTTCTTTGTATAGTCAGATTATCCACTTGAAAATGAAACCCGTTTAGTTAATTAGCCCCCTCGGTTTTTAACTTACAGGTCACTTAAAGACACCATATCTGTTGTGTTAGTTATAGTCCAATTGGCCAATATTAAAGCGATCTCTTCTGAAATTTAAAAGGATAGGAAGGAAGTACCCTTGACCCGCTGCAAGAACCTGTGCCAGCGACACCTTAAGCCCGTTGCCGGCAAGCACAAAAGTGTCTCGGAGTAAGCCGTGGCCTCTTTCAGGTTCTATTCGAGGACGTTCAGCTGAGTTACCGCTTGATGTTAGTAGCTCGTTTTTCTTAACGTGATGTCCTGTATCGACAGAGCGTTTTAACAGTGGCTGTGAAAATACTGCGCGAAAAAGGGGACGTCACTTCCTTCGGTAGGTTTTAAAGAATGGGGTGTGATTTAGACACCCGACAGACTGAGTGCGCCACTGGCAATAAAGGCTTCATAGATACATCACCTGTCTCGGGAAACTGTTCTTGTAAATCTTAGACCGACATCTTTGGTAAACAAAGCTACGAAGGCCCATAATGTGGCACAGAATTGTGAGTGTTCCCGAGATGCTACACTGCCTGAGGGTGTCGGATAACAGTGTGCAGAGGCAGATAAGAGGGGCGAAGTGGTAAGGGGCTGGAGAAAATTCGCTATCATTAAAGTGACTGTGCTCAGCATAGGGACAGGTGGCGGGCTCTTGTGAATGCGGTAATGAACCTCAGGGTTCCAGAAAGTGCGGGGAATTTCTTGACTAGCTGAGAAACTGTTAGCTTCCCAAGAAGGCCTCTGCTCCATGGAGTTAGTTAAAGTGACTGTATTAAGTAAGATGAGATACGCATGGGCATGTGGTGATTTGTAAAAGAAAGTACATGCGCAGATGGTTCTGGCGGGAAAAGTTGAAGGAAACGTGCTGTTTAAATGACCTAGGCTTAGACAGAAAAACATTAGGATGTATGCTAAAGAAATAGATTCGGAGGCATGGACTGGATTAATCTGGCTCAGGATAGGGACAAGTGGCAGGCTGTTGTGGTTACGGTAATGGACCTTCGGGTTCCATAAAATGCAAGGAATTGTTTGCCCGTCTCAGCCACCAGTAGCTTTGCACGCAAGATTTTTTTGCGATTGAGTCGTGTGGGTGGTCAATTAGTTTAATTGGTTCGGATAATCGGCATGCATTATACGTGTATATATCTATATATATATATATATGTACGTAGCTGATTGGTTCTTACTACCGAGGCGGAGTGTGTTTAGCGCGCGGTACGGACCGCTTCTTTACGTATACAGCAGACTGTATTTATTCTTCAGTTAGTTAATTTGTTTGGCGCTAATCCATTCGGGGATTTTATAGCCGCATAAGGCAGTTTCGTTTCCGCGAATCTTTCTCCGTTGCAAGCAGAGGAAAGTCCAGAGATGGCATCACTGCCTCGCTGTTCAGCTTTGCCAACCCTTTTGCTCCACACCCTAACCCTTATTCTCGTTTTGTTGCTTGCGATATTTCCTAGAATAATTTAGGTATTCAAAAAAAAAAAAGAATGATATGAACATCCAGGTGCGTGTTTGTTCGAAGTTTACGGATAAGCTTAATGAATTCCTCGTATACCGACCGTCAGGTTAAATTACTGGCGATACGAAAGCACAAAGCTGCCCCTGTAATGAAACGCATACCGCATAGCAGCCGAGGATGTCGAGAGAGCTGGGAAGGTGACTTCGAACGGCTGCTGTATACAGGTGTGGTCTGCTTGAAAGTGCTGTTTTGATACTGTATACAGGTGTGGCCTGCTTGGAACTGCTGTTTTGATACTGTATACAGGTGTGGCCTGCTTGGAACTGCTGTTTTGATGCTGACACGGTGGTGCGGCTGAAAACCATGAAGTCTGTCCGTCAGACTGTCTGATACAGCGTCCGATTTTGTCTGTCACGTTAGCTGACATACCGTCCCAGCTATAAACGGTATGTGTCTAGGTGAAAGTGTACGTTGCTAGTGCCTGCATGACCTGTTTGAACTGCACATAATGTTAACGTTGAGATAGCTTTGTGGGCTGAATTAAAACTTGTCCATTTCTTGTTACATTTCGGGTAAAGTGTGTTGTGTTTCCGGTTTTGATGTTTGACTGCATAGATACATAAACCGGGGGTGAGTTCGGTCGCAGTGGAAGGGTGCAGCAACAAACTCTTGCTGTCTTTCGCTCACCACATTTTATTGCCCACTGTCTCATTTTGGAGGTAATAACGGAACCGTACCTTATGAAACTGGTTCGATTTTCATCCCGGTCCGTAGTTACGGTGAGTATTCTCGGAATGTTTTATTTTTTATCGCTTTGGCAGTTCACCTTGCGGTTAGGTGCACGTTGGACGTTAGCTGGTGGGATGTAGGGATAGGTAGAAGCTCAGCTGCTGTGTTGGAGCTGTGGAGGACGAAAAGCAGATTACAGGAAACTACTAAACATAGAGAGTACGAATAAAAATACCAGCGAAAAAACAGGGTAATTTGAAATTTAGCATTATTGGTATTCGGTGCGACGTATTGACTCTACAGTATCTAGTGCAACTAAGTGCACGGATGACCATAAATAACAGCTTGTTATTTTGTAATACGTATCCCACAGGAGGGCCGATACGTGTAGAAGGAGCGTCACAAAGTAACAAACTGTTACATGTACATTTGTTTGGGTTAGCTGCTGTACAGTAACGCCAGGATATCTGTCAGTCGCAAGGTAAACGGTAAGAATGCGTTGGAACTGATTGGCCTGGCTGCCAAGAGCTGTACCGTTGGCCACTCCCCCCCCAGGCAGGGTCAGAATTGTCAAGTGCGTTTTCAGTGTGCATGGTTATGACACCATTCAGACTGGAAGGTTAATACCAACATTTCCATCGAACATGCAGACAGCTGCTCTGTCCGACGGTGCGCCAGTTGTGTTCAGTGCGTAACCTCTGACCCATACAGTTAAACTATTTGTATCACCACCGGAGTCGCTTGAGGTTTGGTATTCCTCGGGAGTTTCCGGGTTCGAACATTGACCTTGTGGCTGATTATCCTGTCATACTTCTCATGCTTTTCCTCAGTTCCTCCATGCAGGTACCGGTATCCGAGAGTGTTTCAGATCAGACAAAGGCGGCTTCCTTCTACGCTACTGCCAATTCTGTATTTGCTAATAATCCTATTATTAAACGCTAGAAAATCTGAACTGCTGAGCGTAAAATTAAACAAACCAAATTTAATATTATTCTTAATTCTGCCTCCTCTCTTTCCTTCGACTCTGCGACAGAGTCCGCACCCCTGTGCTATCTCCGAAAGCATGCCGCCGACATCATACATAAAGTGTCACCCAACATTAGTAGGAACAGCGCAGAGATCACCGTCTTTTCTCTCCGGTCGCGAACAGAAAACAAGTGAATGTCTTTCTACACTATTACCCCGCTTTTCCTGAAGCGCCGAAACATTTCAGAGGGTGCGCTGTGTTGTGGCACCTCAGCAGTCAGCTGTCCGCCCTTCATCTCGACCAGCAGTGCAATCAATAATTCAAGCTGATGGAATTTCCTGCTGGGAAAACAGGCTCCTGAAATTTTCGTCCATTCATCTTGACGGTAGATTTACGTGAAATCAACTTTCATCGTCTCTGGTGATTGTGAACGGTGTAGACGGAGTGGTCCCCCGCGTGAAACGTATCCTGTTGAATGTATTGCACATTCACATACAGAAGAGGCGTTCCGTAGAAATGAAGCCTTCGATAACGCGCGCAGAATTTATCCGGATATGACCTCAACAGAAACAATGTACGTGAAACAAAACACGTATTTCCTGACCACGCTTTCCTCTTAATTCCATGCGAATTTCGAGACAGACCTAACGTTAAGTATTTGAAAGGTCGCGAACATATTTTGCTTACTTCCTTGTATTTTACCTTTCGTATTCAAAATATATCACTCTGATATTTCTATATAACGTCTGCAGCTGACACAGTGTCCCACCAATTAAATGACCTGTACGAAACCTGACTTGCTGGTGTGTGTGTCACTGTAGCCCTACTTGATTTGACTCGCGCGTTTAAAGACGTGCCTTTGTCAGTGGAAAACGTTCACGCCAAACGGTCTTCCACGTCCTTAATACGTAAGACAAGAAGACAGGTAAGTTCTAACTGCGTACTGCAATGTACTTGGTGCGATGCTCAGCGGTACAACGGGAAACGACCTCAGACACCTGCAAGGAAGGCAGTGGGCCTATAGTGGAGCGATATTTTGAGTAGTGTTTTGCCGTCCTGTTATTTGGTTTGTAACACAGGTTGTTAAAACTTGTTTGGGCACTCAGCTTGGCATTCCAGTCAATTGTGATCCGATTTACAGTGAGCTTAATTACAGCAGGGGCCGCCACTGTGCAACAGCGCTGCAGTAATTACAAATACAACACAGAGAGAAGAGCAGGTGTGTTGAGCGGCGTGCTTGTAGCACGCATGATTGCAGTGGAGTGTCCTTGAACTGAAAACATCCATAGCTCTCTAATTTCCGTTTGTTCGCTTTCACAGAGACAAATTCATTTTATCAGCCCAGTTCTTGTGTTAGTATTAGCGGCCCCATTTTTCGTGTACGGACTGCTGGTGCAAGACGAGCCTAAAGCCAAATGCATACAGAGTTCGCTGTAACTCGTGGAATTCCTCAGTTTCCTCCTAACCGATATGTAATTTCAAATGACTAAATAACGGTGTGGGCGGATTGAGTATAAAGTGAGTGACAGAATGCACTCTTTCTGCCTGTATTTTAGTGTAGGTTGGGTCGGTCTGCACTGTATTTATTCCTAACGACTAACTGTATGGAGCCCAGGCTCCACAGTCGGTATGCTGACTGGGCTGCATTCTGGGCCCTTCGGCCTTTCATTCCCGGCTGGCACAAGAAATTTTTGTCCTCACTGGGTATCGACTGCTCTTTTTCCGGCCGCAGCGTGAAGTTGGCTGCTGGTGCCAGTCTAGTGTCCAGGCTAGAAACGAGTGCAGATGCAGCTCTGCGCTCCATACGTGCCGTCACAGCGTGCAAAGGGGGGCTTTGTTTTTATTGTTCAATTGCTGATCCTATAATGCGCCAACAATAAAAAAACGTATTAACCAATTCCGATTTATAGGATAACTTTCTTAAAAACTAAAACTATTAGTGTTTAGTTTAATATTATTTCAAATAAAAATGTATATTTTTAAAAGTCATTTTAGCGGAAAACTGTGAAAGAAATATTAAAATGTATTTATATTTTTAGTAGCGGTGCTGTGTTGACATCAACTTGTGCCCGTGCATCACCATGCTGTTGCTGGACACACATTGTTAAACACATAACCTCTGTACTCACACAGATTCAGGTAGACAGGTGGTAAAATTATTTATCTCCTCCTCAGTGTTTGGAACAGTCATGAGTTGACTTTGTTCGTAATTGTTCTTACACCCGCCGATATTCTGCTTGCCTTCAACAGTAAAGAGAAAACGACAGCTTGGATGAAGTAGGGGTAAATGGAAGGATTAAGAAAACGTGATTGGTGAGAGAAATTACGAATTTATTAGCCAGTATGCGTCCACATAAACGTGTACACTTTGCGTCAGACATGACCCTTTGCTATTATTCTAAACACCACACGTTTGGATGAGAAGCTGATAATCTTCAAGTGTTTCAATAGAGAAGTCTTGAAAACAAGGTAAAAAATGTAAATAACTTCTGCGAAATCTCAGGTTTTACGTAATATTTCCGTCAAGTGCTTACAAACTTTTTGGCATTACATAAAATCATAGGATGTATTCTGTCTGTTACTTCTCAACAGAAGGACAGACTCGGTTGCACACAGTGCGGAGCAAACTGTCCGCCCATCTCCGCCTTGCGAAGCGTGAGAAACTGGCAGCCTGAAGCTGGCTGCGGTAATTGTGTTGACTGCTCACGTGAGCTGGTCATGAGGAAAACAGCTCCTCGCATTTCTCGCGGTACGTCAGGTACAACTGGGTAGAGAGACAGACAGACAGACAGACAGACAGACAGACGTCTGTATCGACCTGTTCTGCAGACGTTGCTTTGAAACAAATCAAGAACAAACACAAGAGACGAATAGTTTAATTACACACACTCCGTCCCGCACTCTGTGCTATTCACTTGATGTCTCCCAAGAATCACTGGGGCACTGGTTGAGGCACTGCGCCACAAGCCGGCAGGTCGTGGGTTCGATTCCTGATTTTTTATTGACATAATGCTTCCGGCCGCAGTGTGGCCCTGGGGTCGACTCAGCCTCTAACAGAAATGAGTACCAGGAATGTTTCCTGGGGTAAAGGCGGCCGGTGCGTAGGGCTGACAACCGTACCACCTTCATTTGCCGATTGTCTTGAAATCTGGGAACCTCAACCTCCTGGAACCCTCAGAGCCTGTCCAGGCCTGTGCAGGGATTGTTTTTAACCGGAATGTACTTAGTTAAAGCACTGCTTGCTTCAATGCATAACTTGGGGCAAACTTTACTACAGAAAATTGATATGCCTTGTTCGCTTCCTTCCCAATTCGTGCCACAACGCACAGAACAGTGTGTAACCTCTGTGGGCCTGTTTGGCGCTACGTAAAGTAACTTAAGAAAATAAATTATTTTTGGTTTGATAAAAGTGAGGAAATTATTTAATTTGATGTTTGACGTGGCTCCGAGGAGCTTTATGTGCGGTACACGTGGGTGCACGTTTGGGGCACGCAGTAAGGAAAGTTGTGCAGGCAGGAGAACATGCAAGGAACCGACACACAGACACGGAGGTGTGATGCGGACGAGCCGTTACGCAGGCGCGCACCCAGAATTTTTTTTTTGGGGGGGGGGGGGCGCTGACCCTGAGACTATATGTAATTCACGTTTGATTTTAAACATTGTGTTACAAAATAACGCTGTAAGGACAACATAACGCTGCCTGCATCTGCAGTTATGTGCATCCGCATATACGTATGTGTTCCTCGACTCAATCACAGTGTCCTATCTTCTTGCTTTTTTTAAGTTATAAATTTATGTTTCAAAATTCTGACGTGCTAGTTGTCAGCCGATTTCAGTGGCTGATTTTGGCTGAAGGGTAACTCAAGAGAACCTCTGATGCAACGTCTACAAAATCGTGTTTTTTAAATTTCGGCTTTTGGGGGTTTGGGGGGCTGCAGCCCGGCGACCCCTACACATGGTGCGCCCTTGACGTTATGAATCTCAATAATTGACCCACCGATGGATGAAATACGCGACCCAAAATATCTGTAAAATCGATATTTAATGGGGAAGTTTTTAATGAGAAGAATCTCCGATTGTGTTCCTGCAGGCGAATGTTAAAACAGTGTCTTGACACGTGCAGTATTGCTGCGTGCTGCAGCGTTCGCAACTTGCTGTTTGCGCGTGCTGGTGGTTTCATTTCTCATTCCAGCTAAACAGTAACTGCAGTTTTTAAGATATCGTTAAATAAACAAGAAGGGACCAATAAACTTGTCACACAATTAATTACGGCCAAATTACAAAGTACACTCTTGTTCAGTGGTTTGTTAAATTCAGAAGGGGATTTTGCTGCCCGAATACTTTAACAAGTTTCTGCGTTTCTCATGATACAATTTGCAGACACCAGACGAAGTCAGCGGGAATTAGACAGCTTTTTCTCGATCAGCTCGCCTCATCGAGCTGTCTCTGTACCAAGCAGATATTTAACGCCGCAGTTCCATCTGCAGAGTACACAGTGCTGGCAGAGTGTTCCCATTAATTGCCTTCGTTTGTCCAATCAGTCACATTCCTGGCGAAAACGTTCGCCGAATTGCGATCTCAAGATCTGTGTAGATCGGGTCAGTTCCTGTGTGCTGTCCACAGCCAACAGATTGAGTGCTGGAAGTTTCCGTTCACGTGTGAAGACGATTGCTACCTCTAATAAACGGCACTTCATAGTGTTCTGCAGTCTATAAAATGTTACATATATTTAGCTTTTAAAATTCCCTCTGCCGCGTGGAAATAGCAATGTAATATCAGGATCCCCTCTGAAAGAGAAAGCACCAGCTGTAGCTCGTTGTGTGAACCGTTACGTGTCCTCCGCACTCACAGCTGACAGCCAGGATTTACTGCGGAGGGAAAACACGTGGAACCACGGAAGACGTTCGGACGCAGGACATACCTAGTATTGTTCCATGCCCTGTGTCCCTGACACAGTGTTTCCTGTTCCCCGCTAGATGGGTCCGCACCTACACACGTACACACCACGTATGTCCAGTTGCTTTGCCGTGTAGCCAACTTACTCCATGAGCACTACCCTTCTTAAGAAGCCAACAGTCCATCAGCTAGCCGAGAAATTCCCCACATTTTACGTAGATCAAACGTTCGTTGCCGTATTTACAACAGTCCGCCAATTTTCGCTATCCTGTGCTAGAGAAATCCGCTCCCCAAGCTCCCATCCTGTCTTATTGAGACATATTTTAATATTATTCCTCCATCTACTCCTAGATCTGTCACGGGATGCCTCTCTTTAAGGTGTCCCCACCAAAGCCCTTTACGGAGTTTTCTCTCCAGTGCATGTCCCATGCCCCACCCTCTCCATCCTGCTCGATCTGACCCCCCGAATAACACCTGGTGCGCAGTGCAAGTCATGAAGCGCCCCATTATGCAGTTTTCTCCCGACCCCTGTGACTGGCTGCTCCTGACACGCGAATATCTTCCTCAGCACCCCATTCTCGAACGCTCTGAGCCTGTGTTTCTCCTTCACTGTGAGAGACAAATTTTCAGTTCCATACAAAACAAAAGCTAAATTTTTTTTCTGCATATTTGGTCCTCACGTTATTTGTTACACAGCAAACTGGAATACAAAAGATGCTGAGGTAAACCCTCGCACGCGTTTCCTGAAATTAATCCGCTCGCAGTTTGCTCATGCATGTGACTTTATTTGCTACTGTCCTTCCAAAGTATTCGAAATTTGCAACATTTTCAAAGGAATTTTTATCTGTCTTTCTGTGTCAATGTGGCTGAGCTTTCTGCATTGCCTTTCGGTGCCGAGGAATCTAGCTGAATTTTTTTGCAAGTCCGAATGCAGGACTGAGTAACTCAGATGTCAACCCACTCTGTCGCGAACCTGAACTGCAAGTCAAAAATTACTGTAGATCTAGCTGTCAGTTCTAATTTGGAACAAATTAAGCGTGAATTGTCGATACTGTGTTATTATCTACCGTAGAAAGCTAAACCCCGACAGCTGCCAGAAAAAGAGGCTGAATAGAGGGCGGTCTTTCCCGTGTTTATCCCTGGCCTTATGTTGCTGCGCTGTCCAGAGCCAAGCTAAGTAGACGGGAGTGATGTGTTGCGGTGTTGCCTTTGTTGCAGGGTAAATAAACGGGAAGGCGATCCGTCAACTCAGCAGCTAGAGTGGCATCAGTTGTGGCCGCGTGTAAGGTTTAAGAGTGGCCAAACGAGGAGCTTAGTTTTAAAAGCACGTGTGTCCATTTCAGCAAAGATTGAGTTGCGTGTGGGGACACGTGCATGACAGGGACTGCCTGTGCTGGCTACACGTGTTGCGATCAGGTTGTGGTTGGCCCCGGTACTGTATGTCACATAAGTTCTGCTTTTTTGAAGACACTTTTCCCCATCTGTGTTCTGTAATCATAACTCAGTTTTGGCAAAAATATGAGTAAATGTTTTTGAATATAAGTGTTTGAAGTGTGACCAAAATTTAAATGTGTAATATCAGTGTTTTACAGCATCCTATGCTCTTTAATAATATTCTGTGAAGCCACCGAATAGCGTGAAGCGCAAATGTCCTTTTATGTCTGAAATAAAGGGGGTATTTAAAATATCTAAAGATCACGAATTAATGCTGTGACAAAATTCAGTTCTGTACCACGTGAGATCGAAGTCCCGCAGCCATTTCGCGCGCCGTGCCTTGCTGTTGTATAGCTGGACCTCTGGAAGCTAACATGTGGTGTGGAAACTGTTATTTCTGAATAACGTACGTAAGTGCTGTTTGGATACTTGCGGGCCCTTTAAATGTTTGAATCTAAACTAGATTAACATTTCAAAGCCTAGCGGTAACTTTACATACGACCAGATTTAACATTAAAAAATTCTACGTGGTGCCCACATTGCGTTTATGTGTTTTGTACGGATCTCAGAACAAACAGCAACTTTTGCCGTATAAAACATTAAGAGATTGGTTTTTATAACCGAAGTGGAGAGTGTTTACAGCGCGGTACGCACTGATTCCTTATATAAAACAGATACATTCCGCCTTTAAAGGGTTAATATACCTTTCTACCATTAATGTTCTCTGTTTATCGATAGTTACTGTTCTGATCAATTTATATAGAGTAATAAGTGTTTCTTTTATCATGTCCCGGAGGACGGCAGCTTTATCGCATAGAAAGCCTGCAATCCCAGAGGTATCCCATGACCCTTGCCGTGCTAAGGAACGCGATAAAAGGAACACCCTGTAACGTGCTATGCAGAGTTTACATATGATTAAGGACCCTCACAATTACTTCTCAAGTTGTAACCAAACCTGACATGTTATGTTGTTGCAAATTTGCGAACCGTGCGCACTGTGTGGTGTTTCTCGTCGTAAGAGGTGTTTGGATGAAGCTTACGTAAAAAGCGCAAATTACTCTGATGAAATGTTCGGTGGGTTCTGACAAGAAGGCTTGCCTTAATTACTGAGTTACAGTCAACGTTGTACGGTCGGTGGACAGTCTTTCAGTACTCGTGTGTGGTGCTGCTGATCGAATGACAGTAACCTTGAGGCTGATGTCAGAAACTGCCACTGTTTACCTGTTGTCATGGCAACACTGTCACAGCCCACTTCCTTCATAATACAAAGCCCGATCAACTACCGGCAGCAGAGAATTTTCGTAGTCTAATTACAGGCCTGACTAAACAGTCGCTTTGTTGTAGAAGTTTGTGTTGCTATATGTTTTGAGTAACTTTGTTGCCACTCTTATGGAATATGGATAGCTCAGTCAATATAGATACTGGACTATCGCATGGACGTTTCGGTGTTCGAATCTCGACAGGGAACGGTACTTTTCTCCCAAAACATGCAGACGGAATTTGAAGCCCAGCCATCTCGTATTGAGTGGACACCTGCGTTGTTTGCACGCAGCAAAGTGGCCGGGGTTCAAGTTGAGCCGTCACTTGCATACAGTGCCGCATTTAAGAGTGGTTTTGCATTTACCTACACTCTGTGGTATGGCTGCGGGTTGGGCGCAGGCAGGACTTTAATCTTCACGTTCAGAAAGCCGTTGTGGTGGCTCAGATGCAGAAATCGTTTTGCTATATGCCACTTATACAGCGAAAGTACATAGTCGTGAGGGGTGTGTTGGTGAAGTGTAGTCGGTCAGATTAAGTGTGTCGTGTTCCTTTTTTTTCCATTGAAGTCTGTGTTAACCGTTTAAAGACGAAGCGTGTCTGTTTTATATAAGGACTCAGTGCGTACCGCGCTGTAAACACTCTCCACTTCGGTTATAAAAACCAGTCTCTTAATGTTTTATAAGGCAAAAGTTGCTGTTTGTTCTGAGATCCGTACAAAACACATAAACGCAATGTGGGCACCACGTAGAATTTTTGAACGTTAAAACTGGTGGTACGTGAAGTTACCGCTAGGCTTTAAAAGTTTAAACATACAGCAAGCAAAATAAAACTTTTGATGTCTTTCCCGACGTTTACAGCAGACGTATTGTCATCATTCTCAAAGGTTGTGTGGAACCAGAACGAGCTGAAGTTCGAGGAACACTGTAGCATTTTGTGTCCCTCTGTCGGACTTCCCGGCAACATAAAATATTATCTGCCTTTGTAATCGCTTTGACTCAACACGACCAGAAAATAAAATCCATCTTATGTAACACACATTCATCCGTCTGTCAAATAGGTCTTGTAATGTTACGGAATTCTCCCCTGAATTAAATTCTTTGAATTACATTTTCCTCCCCAGTTATTGCTTTCTTTTGCGTTTTCCTCATGTTTTCATTCTTCCCCAGCCATCAAATAAATCATGCTGAATGAACGAGCCGTCAGTCTGAACGTGGTACCGAGAACACAACACGCCCGATGTTTAATGGTAAATCGGTTAGTAAAAGGGAATCAGTCCGCTTCCGGCCTGCCGTGATATTGATTGCACTCGAGCGATCGTCTCACGGGGTATATCCTCGACTTTCAACCCCTGGCCCTTCCTGTCGCTCGCTGGAAGACTTAATGTTATTTTGTGACTTTTGGGTTCCGCACAGCGGTATTGCTGAGGCTTGTACCCAGGTTTAATGTGCTCCGTATCCGTGCACTGTATCACACAAAGTAATAATCACCAACACATGCGCGATGTGTATATTATCTTCACTATAAAAACGTACATGTTTCAACGCCGCTCGGTCATCTTCAGGGAGAGCAGTTTCGTTACACTAGGGCTGCACTTACATGTGCCACTGGCACGTGCTCACTCAACTGTATAAGTGCATTTGTTGCTGATCATTACTTTCACACCCGGTTGTTTCGCCTCTTCATGTGAGATTTCCTCGAATTCACGCGTTGATATTTCACGGCGTCGCTTTCCTTCAGGTTCTCTATTACGTCCTCTACGCCCTTCTGTTCTGTCCCAGTCGTGCTAAACACCTTACCAATCTCAAGTTCCAGGATTTGAAGACACGATATTTGGTGGCGAGTGCAAACCATGAAGCCCTTCGTTATGCAGATTTCTCCAGTCTGCTGTTGCCTCATCCCTTTCACAGTCAAATATTTTCCTCAGCGCTCTGTTCCCAGCGCCTTCAGCCTGTGCGCCTCCTGTAACATGAGAGAGAAATTCCCACACCCACGTAAAATAGCATATAGATATAAGGATATAACATATAACAAGTTACAATTCTGCATATTTTCAACCCCGTATTTTATAAAGCAAACGGGAATTTTACATTGCGCGGACCGTCCAGCTTGGCGTAAACTTAATAACACCAAAAAACGCTCTAAGTAAATTGATATACAATGTGTGTGAGAGGCACCTACATATGTTTCGACAAATTTTTGTCATCATCAGGGGTTGAAGCAAAGGTGTGCAAGAACTCCACATCCGTTTACATGTTAGAATATCATTTATCATTGATTTTATAACGTTTGATATTTTAACACATAAATGGATGCGCGGTTCTGTACACCTTTGCTTGAGCCCCCAGACGATCACAAAAATTTGTCTAAACATATGCAGGGGTTTCTCATACACGCTGTACATGCATTTGCCTTGTGCGTGTGTTGTGTCAGTAAGTTTAAGCAAACGGAAAGGTAATACATTCTAGATGGGACTGTAGCAGGCATTCCGCGAATTTTATTTGTTCTTAATTTTTTCTTACGTGTAATTTTAATTATTCATGAAGTTCCCAAGTATTTGAATTCAACCACATTTTTAAAATGAACGACAAGCTATCTACCGAACCTGTGTTAATGACTATTAAATGATTTCGCCTTGTGTACTGCACAGTGCCCAGACTTCTGCCCTTTTTACGAATGGTCTGTTTTTGATACATGCAACATGGAGCAGCACTGTTACAAGTGTAGGAGCGATTTCCTTTGTTCCGTGAGTTTATACATCTTCACATTATCCTGATCGCTGGCTGCTAGTACCCTGGTCTGTGCTGCTGTTACGTACAGCTGATGATCGTACGCGCAGGCGCGGCGCGTTGCCGTAATCAAGTTGCTGAATCTCGTAAATGCAGCGTGTTTAATTGCATTGCAAGCGGCCAGCTAAAACTGTTTTGTCCCTAAATTCTTCTCGTGCCTGGCGTAAACTGTTCGGCGCTCTGACACCAACTAAATTGCGTCCAGTTCCCATTAAATGGTGTGTTAAATGCATTTACTGGAAATTACCGCAGCAGACATAATGGACTTTTTCCAAGTTCGGTATTACGTGTGTTAAAATTTTAAACGGGTTTTAATTACAGTCTGCTTCTTTGGTTCAAATAGAGATGCTTCAAGTGTTTTAAACTTTCTGAAGCGTTGGCATTTTTCATGGACACACTTCTGAAAGTCAGCTGTTTGTCACATCATTGTAACGGGATGTCCACTATTCGCAGGTGCCTGCATTTTAATTCTTGTCATTTCCACTTTGTTACATGTTTTCTGCTAAGCTACAAGTAGTCGGTAACTTCATTCCCTTTTGCATCTAAAAACATTAATAAAAACCCGGTTTTTAACACGTACAAACAAATAACTGCTTCTTCACCCCTGACATGTTTGCTTTGCTTGTGAACATCCTGTATAAACTTCCTGAAACATCAAAGAAGGAACAGAATGCAGATTAAAGTAGCAGCGTGCACTCACGTAATGAGGACTGTAACCAGTCCCGACACTGTACCGCAACACTTGCGTGTCGCTTTTTCAGCTGTGGCTGCCGTACGTATTGGTAAGGGTACGGATTAAATTTCGCAATGCCTTAGGGTGTTCTCTGTTCGATCTGCAGTACGGAGTAAGAAACTTACAGGAAAATTACATTGTTAGGGGTCTGTATATTAGACAGTCCATCTTCTAACAGTACGTCTAAGAAACTCGTTCCCTCCACAGTGACGTTTCAATCCTCTGCTTAAAGTTTTTTAATAATTCCGGTTGCACAGTGTTAACGGGAATGTCTGTTTGTTCTTGCGGTAAGAGGGATGGAAATAAATACCACTGGGGAAAAAACGTGATTCCTAAAGCAGTTTTTGAAGGAATAAACTCGAAATGCAAGTACGTGTCTACGTAACGAATCGTTAAAATTGTACAAACGTGATACTGCACGTGTGTTCGGTAGTTGTGCGAATGCCGTGTCGCATCTGAGTCGCTGTCTTCCTAGTTCCACGGTGCACGTTACTGTGGAAGGTTCCTGGTGTCTCACACAAGCAGAGGGTGGCAGCAATTCTGACTCCCATGCGGAATTAAATAGAACTCAGGTATTTCAAGTTATGCTCTTACTTATTACGAATTGTCTGTAATAGGATTGTTCAACGTCCGAATAGGCTAGCACAGTGGTACACCTTCATCTGTTAGGAGACAAGAGATAAATCTCGTCAGACCATAGACCTGCTGCTTTCTGTGAATTTCCTTGGCCTCTCCAGGCGGATCGCTGAGTGCCTTACAAACACACCGGGCTCATTTGGGTCCAGATTCCTTTCTGCTCGCCATCCACTTTTTCTGTGTATTTCATTTGCGGCTGAACCTCTGTCCCCATAGTACGTTCCCAGTTCTGACCATACGGGTTTTAACAATTTAATAGTTTTAATTGCATTGTACGCACTTACATGCCTCCCTCAATATCTCTTAAACACAAATTGTGAAACTGAGGGTGACCTGACATAGGTCGAAACATGTAGCTCTGTATAATAAATGGCATTTAGTTGTGTTTGGACGAATTTGGCGTGATTTCTGTTATAAGCAGCACAACGGGATGACGTGGTTTAAAAAAAGGCGGAGTGTCTTCAGTTGGTTCTGTATCAGTGCTGGGCAACTGGCATGCGAGGCTGTGTTCTGACCACAGCTGTAGCACTGCAACAGGCATTCTTTCCTTCTTGGGCAGACACCTTTTGTGTCGCGATCGCTGTAGGCCATCTCCAATTGTGGAGCCATGTGGCCGCAGCTTGCTGTGTGAAGGCATCGGATCGATCAATATGAGTGAGCGCGTGGCGTATCAAGTGACGTTGAAATTTGCATTTAAAATTTTCCTTCCTTCCGCTTGCTTCTGTTGTGTTAACTGAAAAGTGCTGAGGGTGCCGTGGGAGACGGAGACGAATCACGTAAATTTGCATCTGTTTATTAACATGTCCGTCGCAAAAGTGTTAAGGGAAGCGACAACTTGGAGAGGGAAATTAAAGCGGTTTATGGCAATATTTCGGACCCATGTTTGCTTCTAACACTGTTGAATAGGGAAACAGCCATAACTTATTTCTTCCTCCCCACCGCTCATAGCGCAACAGCCCCCAGCGGGCCAGGGCCTCCTCATTAGCGAGGCTTCACTTTCACACTCAGACACACCACACTCGGTGGGACTCCTCTGGACGAATGATCAGCCCGACGCAGAAACCTCTACCTGACAACACACAACACTTACAAGCCCCCGGCGGGATTCGAACCCGCAATCCCAGCAGGCGAACGGCCACAGATCCACGCCTCAGACCGCGCGGCCACTGGGATCGGCTAATTCTTTCTCACTAAATACAATTTATGTCTTTCGAAGCTATCAGCTTCTTAGGGGAGAACTGACTAATTAGACCACATTTTGAGCAGAGGTCTTTTAACATGAGGTAAATTCCATTTGCCTTTATTTTTTTGCGTTCCCTCTTTTGTTTATACGGCAATTTACAATTGGCTTTGTGGTAACGCAGATTGTTCAGAAACGGGTAACAGTTTATGTCGTGGTGCTCGCAGAACGGAAAGAACCGCAGTGTACTCGTGATGTCTGGCACTGAACACTTAAAGGGGTAAAAACGTGATGTCATGTCGCTGTTGCCGCAGGCCTGCAGGTGGACAAATGTGGCATAATGTTGGCTAAACTTGAGTTACGGGCGCACTGCAAGTTCTGCTTTCGTAAACAGGAAGGTTCTGCAGAAAATATGTCTGTGTAGAAATGGGTTTCTTTCGTCCGTTTTTTCGTTTCCTGTTACGTTGCTTGCTTGCGTGTTCATGTATTTACCGCAAGAGTGCGGGACACTGCCGAGCGCCTGTCACAAAGTCGCCAAAGTCGAGGGTGTGTCGTCACTACACTGGATGGAAGTTTGTACAAGAAATAGAACCCATAACCGACGTGCATGTGCGTTGTGGTTTGTCCTCTTGGTAATTTGCACAAATTTTACACAGTCCTGGTGAAATAAAATTATCATTTAACCAGCCGAATGGGGGGGCCGCGGTGGCGCAGTTGGTTGAGGCACTGCGCTACAAACCGGCAGGTCGCGGGTTCGATTCCCGATGGTGTCACTGGAATTTTTCATTGACATAATCCTGTCGGTCGCACTATGGCCCTGGGGTCTACTCAGCCTCTAACAGACATGAGCACCAGGAATATTTCCTGGGGGGTAAACGCGGCCGGTGCGTAGGGCTGACAACCTTACCACCTTCATGTGCCGATTGTCTAGAAATCTGGGAGCCTCGACCTCCTGGAACCCTCTGGGCCTGTCCAGGCCTGTAATGGGACTGCTTTACCTTTTTTTTTTTTTTTTTTAACCAGCCGAATGGCCTTATCAAACTTCACAACTTGTTTTGGGTTGTAATCGCAACAAGAGAATTCAAAAACAGCGTTCAGTGAAGCAGTACAATATCAGGGAGCGGATGCAGTAGCCAGTTGTTTATAAATTCAGATGTGAGGATTTCCTTGCATATTCAGAAGAACGAAATACCTCGTCCTCGTTTTACGTTTTGTAAAGAGCGGAATAGAGGCGACGTAATTCTGCTGTGACTCAGTGACAAAACAAAATAATGAAAACTGACGTGGGGCTCTGGACGAAGTTTGTTATCAGGTTACGTTTCAATGTCAGATTATTGGAATTCCTCCCGTGCATAAGCGAAGCACAGCGATCTGCTTGCAGGCAGAAGCGCCGTCGTTTTGTGGAGAATAACGTAATGCGATCCGCCTTTGAAAACTATGCAAATTCTGTTATGGTGCTCTCGTATAAAATTAAAAACGACATGAGTGTAAGTGAGCAGACTGGCAGAGGTGCGGCTGAGCGGACTGGCGTGGAGGTAAGCCTGCGAATTTGTACTCGGGAGGTGCACTGTTCGAATCCCCTCTGACAAACCAGCTGTCTTGTTTCTGGTTGTTTGTGAAGCTTCCTAAGCACCACGAGTAAAATCACGGATTATTACATGGTTTAGACCCTGATCGTGTCGTTCCCAGTCCTTTCCCACTCAACGCACCACTCCGCGCTGTGTAATGTGCGGTACTGGAGGGGGGGGCGGTTCGTAAAGGACAAAGAACAGCGTGACGGGGCGACGTTTCGTGAAACCGTACGAAGATCTGTTATCACGCGTTTCAGTGTCGTATTGCTGGAACTGATGTCTAGATTCTGTGCACAAACATGATGATCTGCAACCTTCTGTCTGTGCGTTATTTTTTGAAAGAAAAATAGAATAAACACACGCAACACTGACTGATACACCTGTACCCCATATGACACCGCTACCTCAATATGCCACCTGTATCCACTGATTTGTCAGTTTAACCTTTCCTGCTAGTAACTGCTGAATCGTACAGCTGACGGCCTACCTGTTTAAATTTTTGGGTAAAAGAATGTCTCGCTGCCAAAGCCAATTGCGATCCGTGAATTAGTGATCTGGGTTTGGGAAAATTGTGTTTCCATTTTCTGTGTTGTTCTCACAGTAAGACCGAGTGGGTTTCGAAGTTGTAAGACCACTCGCTGGATTGGCCACTAATTTTCACTCACAAAGCATGCGTAAATTTTGTGAAAATTGTCCGGCAGGGATATGACCTTGAAAACGCGCCGGAACTTTGTGTGCCAGTTTTGGTTCTTTCAGACTTCCGAACACTCTCGTAACGACAGAACCTTCGAAGCTGGTGAGTCAGTAGTGGGTGCTATACAATCTCCCGCATTCTTGCGGGAAATACGTGAAAAAGAAAGCAAACAACCAAGCAGGCAATGAACGAACCAAATTCACTTTTATAGAAACACATATTAATTTGTGGTCTCTGTGACAAGCCGATCCCTCGCCTAGAGGAGTCGGACAGAGAGAGAGAGGGTGTGTGTGTGTGTGTGTGTGTGTGTGTGTGTGTGTGTGTGTGTGTGTGTCATTGGGTGTGATCAGGTGCAACAGTAAGCGTAGACACGTACGTACAATGAATAGGTAGAAGAGGTCAGACTAAGAAAGAAAAAAGAAAGAGAGAAAGAACGAAAGAAAGAAAGAAAGAAAGAAAGAAAGAAAGAAAAAAGGAGGATGTTGATTTGTTAAGATTCATCTCCTCTAAAATTAAAGGCACAGTAACACACTGTAGTATTTTTCATTCTTTTTGCCTTGGATAAAATGAGACAACGTTTTGGCTACAGCAGTCATATAAACAGAAATTACTAAACCTCGGCGTTTTTTACTAAAACCAACAGGATGGGAAACGCGTTACATACGTGTCGCCTCTGCAGCGGGATGTCGTCGCGATTCTTGCAGCCTTTAAAGCCCAGTGTGCCTTGTAATTACCGCCACATAGCGGGAGCTCTGTGCATTGTACCAACACAATGTGTTTTGTGTTCCGTGTGATTAAATAAATAACAGCTACGAATGTACACATCAACATTTATGCGTGGAAACTTTCGTGTTAATATGGAGAACAGGATATATTGGTTTATTTAAAGTCGCTTATTCAAGTGCTTAATTTGTGTAACGACAAAAGGCAAGACACTGACTTAGAAGGAATCGGCCATTGTCTGTTGAAGCTACTGTCCACCGTGTCTGAGGGTGTGTAGAAGTCCACAAACCTTCAGTTATAGCATCAGAGGGTCGAGCATGTGTTTGATCATGGAAACTGCCGATTGTGATTTCAGGAGATTTGGTTGGAAGCAAATGGTGAGAATTTAGTATAAAAATGCACGGACGGACAGACAGACGGACGCTGTACGGCCAGTTCCTGTTTAACGGCGGTCAGTTGCGAAGTTTATGTATGGCGTCAGTGACAGGTGCGTGATGAAGTGCGGAGCGTCAGTGGGATGACTGTTACGTGAGTACCGAAATATTCTGAGAAGACCCTGTCCCAGGGTCAGTTCGTTCATCACAAATTCTAGATCGAATGACCTGAGATCGAACCCAGATCTTTGCGGTGAGAAACTGCTACGCTGTCTTACATACAGTGTAGAGAGTTTAGCTTAGAAGAACCACGGACGGGCGGACGGACAGACAGACAGACAGACAAGTGTTACATTTTCTTACAGCGAATGTACGTACTGCAAATTCGTTCAGCGTGTGCATCAGTTGTACATTAACCACCGCTTGCCGTGACGCCATTAGTAACGCCATCCGATCTGTCCCATTTGATACACCCAGCCCTCCTCTCAGAGTATTACATCAATCCGGTTTAATGGAAACGCTCTATTTATAACTGAGCCCACTTGATATACAAATGACAAGTGGAGGTCGGTAATTCAAATTGACCTGCGCTGTAGCCGGGTGCCTAGAAATGACCGTACCGACGGCACTTGTCACGTGCTAAGAGCTGCGCAGCGTCTGCAGAAGTCTATTGAAGCCCTTTAAACATTACTGTATACAAACTGAGGTTAGATCCAGCTTGTTAGACTTACGTTAATAAATAAAAGAAGAACATCTTACGTGGAGACCACGTGCGTCCGTCTGTCCATCTGTGACATACTAATAACGACCAAACCTCATGTCGTATTTTCACAAAATTCAGTACAGCAATTCTTCGCAAAGTTCTCCAGCCAGCGTGAGTTTCATGACAGTCGGCTTACTGACAGCCAAACTTTATTTGGGGGCGTAAATAAATTTCTAACCTTGTCTAAGACAAGGTTAGAAATAAAATTTATTTGCGAAATTTGTAAGACAAGTTTCCTTACAAATTTCGTGATCGGTGTAGATGAAATTTCTTATGGATGATCTCCACGTGATAGCAGTGATTATTTGTGAAATTCGTGAAAAGCTGTTTAACCAAAAGCTTTTGTTTAATTTCGCGTTTCTCTAGTTTAATAAAGTACGTGCAGAAGGGCCCCGCAGCAGACGCTACGGACGCACCGCAGCCTTGAGGCTTCTTGAGCAACCCTGTGATGAAGATGACGATGATGATGATTATTATTTTTGTCCTTTTCCTAGTAATGGAGCACCGGTGGAATGAAATTGACAGGGGAAAATCGAAGTACTCGGAGAAAAACCTGTCCCAGTGCCACTTTGCCCACCACAAATCCCACATGGACTGACCCGGGATCGAACCCGCGCCTCCGCGGTGGGAGGCCGGCGGCTAACCGCCTGAGCCATGGCACGGCCCCTTAATCAAGTACGTTAAAAATACGGTTCGTCACAGAAAAGTCAATGCTCTGCATACAACACAGTTTTAAAGAAAACGTGTAGATTTATTGGGAATTTGTCGTGCAGTTGTTATTGAATGTAACAAAGCCGCGCAGTGTCTACACGCACCCAGTGTAAAACATCCATGTTTTGTTTAGTATTGTCGGTGTGTGGTTAAAGGGGCTCTGCCGTACACATTTCGTTCTCTGTGTGAAGTATATTTCTATGCCAGGCATGAATATGAAGTCCATTTAAAGACACATAATAGCAAAAAAGGAAGGCCTTCTGGAAGCACTTTATTCCCCGCGTGAAAGCGCTCAGCGCCCCCCTCTTGCTGTGAGCAGAGATCTCCACTGAGAGCGGAACCACTCGGCCAGGTAACACAAATCGCAGCTTGTCACGTTCTTGCGTGCCATGTTTCCATTTGGGCCACCCGACGCGTCGCAAACTCCAGCACCTCTTTGTGCCTGTGATGCTGTGTTGCTGTCTGCACCACATTGAAGTGGCGTGCAGTTCACTTGATTTATGCTGTGACATCAGCTCCACAAAAAGACCACAGGATGCTTCACGTAGTTTTGTGAATTCCTCGCTTGTGTGTCCGGTGTGGCGCCCCCCCCCCCCCCCAAACGGCTTTGCAAGGGTTATAGTACATCCAGATTTAAGTTCCCGCAGAGATGAAAATTGAAACCCGTTTTCTGGTTTGTGGCACCGTTCAGTCTCGTAGGTGATTAAAACCTGTCGGAAGGGTCTTCTGCCTCCATTTTCAGGGTAACATGCGGAAATCTCCTAACCACCCACAGAGGTATATATATGGTACCATGGACCAGAATTACGCAATCCGATATCATTTGTATGCCTCCCTATTAGCATACTACTGCTACTACTACTACTACTACTACTACTACTACTACTACTACTACTACTNTACTACTGCTACTACTACTACTACTACTACTACTACTACTACTACTACTACTACTACTACTAAATTTTAACTTGCCTTCAGTTACAAAAATCAAAGTGTTTGGACTGACCTACACTGACATCTGTCAAGTCAACTTTTATGTAGAACAAAGCGTAGTGTATTGCGTAAATATAAGGTAATTACTTTATCTGACAACTGTCGTTTGCCACTTCCTTACGGCTCGTTTGTCGTGTTAATTTATTTCAGTCGTCCCCACATGCGCGGCAGAGTAGCCGAGGGAGCGTCAAATTATGCTCCTTAGTGGCGCAATGAAACAAGCGCCCTGTACAGTAATACACCACTTGTTGTGTGATAGACTCCTTTATGTGACCTATGTACGATCTTGATGTGAGAAAACAGCTGGAGGTGATTCTGTACGGCACAATGCCAAGAAACTGAACTGCGTAACAAAGCGAACAAAGACACACAAACCTCCCGAGCAAGCAGATTCAAGACGTTTGGCGTCTTGTTCAGCTGAAGGTGTGGGAGCAGGCAGCTGCTGCAACACTGTGCAGTTCATGGCTGTGATAATAAAGAGTGCTGTCTGTGTCTACAGAGACAATGGCTGCGAGACATCTGCGTAACGACAAATGGCTCTTGACGCGGCTGCTGCCCAAGCGAAACGCCGCACTCATGTGGCAACTTGTCCGACTTCGCTGTGAAGCTTTTTGCCTAATCAAACGCTCTCAGGCGCCTAAACCAAATGACTGATCACTGCCATCGGAGAGAAGAAGAAACTGTGACAGGTTTAGAGCAGTGAAATACACGGCTTATTGCATAACCGGTTTCTCTCCGTTTTGTAAGCGCGATTCTTCTTTTCTTTATACTTCAGGGACACTGATAATTTCTTGCAAGGATAAGAACAACACAGTTGTGCTACTGTCTTCGGACTTAAAACCTTTGTGTCTGTTTCGGTACGTTTGGCCGTTTTGCATGGAAATACACTCTGTCGTTATGTCATATCCACGGCTGCCTCAACTAAAATGTTGTAGATAAGGAAGATCAGTTCACATGTGTATTGGAATTAATTGCACCCGGTAGACGTTAACAGGCCTACAGCCGTAACAGGGGGGTTGTTTATTTACAATATTACATCTTTTGAACGTGATTAGGCATGGCTGCCTGTAATGTAACCAGCCAATAGCAATAAGACAGTCTGCACTGTTGACAGATGCATAAGGCTGGGGACCGCAAGCCCAGCGTAATATTCTCGCATGCTCCGTAATGCGCTTGTAAGTGAATCTTCCCGGCACAATGCGCTGTAGAAAACAAACACAAAATGTTATCATAATTCCGCGTTTGGAAGCTGAATGGTGCAGATATAAATATATATATATATATTTCCCCCATGGCGCAACAGCCCCCAGTAGGCCGGGGCCTCCTCATTGTCGACGCTTCACGATCACACTCAGACACACCACATTCGGTAGGACTCCTCTCGACGAGTGATCAGCCCCACGCAGAGACGTCTACCTGACACCACACAACACTCATTAGAGACAGACATCCATGCCACCGGCGGGATTCGAACCCACGATCCCAACAAGTGAATGACCGAAGACCCACGCTTTAGACCGCACAGCCACCGGGATCGGCCGTAGATTTACATACAGCCCTTAAATACGTCGGAATGTTTTGCATTCTCACATAATACGTCGTACACTCTGTATTAATTCAGCTTACGTGTTGGCAGTAACAGCACTCTACAGCGTCGCTGACTGGAACGTTCCGTCACCTAAACCTACACTGCGGAATTTCTTCTACCCAGTAATGAGTAAAGTGTGGGTCGAGCCCTTGCGGTCCTGCTACACGTAGGCCTTGACAGGCCCTTTGTGGCCCCTGACTGGGTCCAAGTCACAAGAGCCCTTTCCTAAAGAACTTCCAGATTGCCCCCAGACGCAGACCCCTAACGTCCTCAGGGTCCAAGAAAAAGGATCGCAGGTAGATATGCCTGAGTGTTGCCAAGGCTTCACACTCACACGGCACATGGGCTGAGGTTTCCTCGTCAGCCCCTCTTCTACCCAGTACGTAATGGCTGAACTGCATTCGATCAGCAGAAAGTAGTTCGGGCAAATTGCATTTTATGTAGAAGCGGGAAAACAAGGGAAAGAAATAGAAGTACTGTCCTCTCTTAATGCTCTCCGGTCTGCGAAGGAACATCACCTGTGTCTGAAGGTACCCAGGCTTCGACCGTTTGCCTTTCTGTTGAAAGTAGCTTTGAAGATGAAGATGAATATGGGTCAAAGATGAAAAGATACAGACGGGAGACAACAGAAGTGTTTACAAAATGATCTCTCCCAATGCTAATTTGTACACCATAAATCCCACATGGACTGCCCGGGGGTCGAGCCCTGCCCTTCGGGGTAAAGACCTCCAACTGACCTCCTTAGCCATGGCATGAATCTTAAAGATGGAAAGTAAATTGAACTATATATGAGATGCAGCTCGTACCGCGCAGTAAACACACTCCGTCTTGGTTATACAAACCAGTCAGTTAATGCTGTATAGGGAAATAATCGCTGTTTGTTCTGAGATTTTTCTGAACTGCACTTAAAATTTAATTCCTACCTCACAATAAACACACCACTCTTCCATAACAAATACGTCATTTAATTCCATGCAGGAAAGCAAGAGCTGTTTGCTGTGAACATCATACGGAAGGCGTGACGGCACTGTTTGCACAAAGTGCGGAATTTAGGACTTTAATGCGAGTGCAGAATGCAGAAATGCTTGTGTTTTGAACAGTCGAGTACGTTCCGGCGCCCCTGCAGGCTACCCTACCGGTAACCCATCTTATAACTGGATCCCCACTGCTCTTAATACAAAGACGCTTTACTGCTCTGAAGGCGAATTGAAACATAGAGTTAAATTTCTAAATGTTCAGACCAGACGTGTTGACTGTCTTCCGACCGCGTAGGGCAGACTGTACATAGCAGAGCAGATGTACCGTAGAGTTTGGGTTTGTCAGTCGCCTGACCGGGTGGCTGTGGAACTTGCTGATGGACTGCAGGGAGACTGACGAGTGACAATGTCAAACGTTTTAACGCCCCCTGTCGGCTGTTACTGCTCTGTTACCGTTCAACGCATGCGTCAATTTCGACAGAGTAGTGGTGCTGTGGAATCCATATACCGATATGCGAATGTGCAGGTTGTGACATGTGGGCTTCTGTTAATGTCTTGACGAATGACGTTTCGTGGAGAGAGAGGCATACTCGCGTAGCCAATAAAGGCAAAATTATTTTGGAGAAACGACTGGAGGCAGTAAAATTATTACTGTTCAGAGAAAAGTTAATTTTGTAACTGCATATGCAGGTTACGTTAAGTGCAACCGTTGTTATGCGTTCTTAGTAACATGAAAATAAAGTCTTGCATTACATTTTGATAATTTCCAAACATAAATTTCAGTAAATATTGACAGTAACAACTGCAACACTGACAGTTTTAGGCCTTCAGAGTAAATAAATTAATTAAACGCACATAGCGTGCGTGTGCGTGTTTGTTTGTGGGCGGGGGGCTGTACAGGACGTCCTGTCAGTCGTATTATCAAGACTACACTCTCGTTCCAGGGACGCTGTACTTCATTTTACAGCAGCCAGTAGCAGAAAGTGGTGGTGAGGACACAACAGCTGATAGAAACAAGATGGAGCGTAGCCACAGGGTTTCTAACTGCCGCAAATAAAAACTGTGAATAAAAAATGTGGATATAATCAGAGTGAATTACTGTACTCTCTCGGTAAAGAAACATTTTGGACACCCGGTATACACACTCACACACACAATCAGTTCACCTTCAGTATAACAGCAAGCCGGCAGCACATTCCTCTACGTTCCTAACTTCAACACGGTTTTCGGCAGCAGCAAAGTGAATTTCTGAAGGAAACAAGCTGTACTATATAGACAGTTATTCGTTCTTGTTCATGATTGGTGGGTCAGTTGTTACTCAATGACGTCATTCCCTCGCTGCAAGCTGGTAGCTGTATTTGAATGAGATGGCGTGAAGAACAGTGTTGTCTAACGGGTCAGGCGAGCAGGCATAAGAATCGATGGATAAGGAATGTACATGGGAAGTGCTGCTGATGCTGGTGACGCAACGCCTGCAGTGTCAGGGTGCTGCATTTACCACGCGGCAGTCGTGTGTTGCTGCAATAGGCTAAACCCTCGTAAATTAAGACGTGTTCTGCTGCGGCTCGTAGGAATTAAAGTGCGACAGTAAAGACGGGTGACAGAAACAAAAGGGTGTTAAAACGTCCTAATTCAGGGCTTTCCGAAAGATGGTGCTGTTAGCATTGCTACTTTATTGTGTGTTGGATAATTTCTGAGATAGCATTAACGTGAAACTTGGTCTGTCACACTGAGGGAGGAACAAAGACTGGGCGTGTTCGAGCATAGGGTGCCCCGGGGGATATGTGAGCATGAGAGGGGGGAGGTAACCGCGGAGTGGAGAAGACTACATAACGAGGAGCTTTATGATCTCTACTCCTCACGAGATATTATTAGGGTGATCAAACTAAGAAGAATGTGATGGGCGGGGAATGTGGCACGTGCGGGGGAGAGGCGAGATGTACACAGGATTTTGGTGGGGAGACCTGAGGGAAGGCGACCACTTCGAAGACCCAGGCCTAGATGAGACGATAATATTGAAATGGATCTTAAAGACGTGGGATGGGGCATGCATTGGATTGGTCTGGCTCAGCATAGGGACAGATGGCAGACTCTTGTGCCTGCGGTAATGAACCTTCGGGTTCCAAAAAATGCGGGAACTTCTTGACTAGTTGAGGACCTGTTAGCTTCTGAAGAAGGGCTCTGCTCCATGGAGTGGGTTGGTTGGTTGGTTGGTTGGTTGGTTTGCTTGGTTGGTTGGTTGGTTGGTTGGTTGGTTGGTTGGTTGGTTGGTTGGTTGGTTTGGTTAGTTTGGTTGGTTGGTTTGGTTAGTTTGGTTGGTTGGTTGGTTGGTTGGTTGGTTGGTTGGTTTGGTTGGTTGGTTTGGTTAGTTTGGTTGGTTGGTTTGGTTAGTTTGGTTGGTTGGTTGGTTGGTTGGTTGGTTGGTTGGTTGGTTGGCTGGCTGGCTGGCTGGCTGGTTGGTTGGTTGGCTGGTTGGCTGGTTGGCTGGTTGGTTGGAATTAATGTAAATACGCACGGCGGTTTGCTATTCGTTTAGACTGCGACTGGGATTGTCGTTGCAAGTTGTGCTTTGTGATGGGAACAGCTGGGCTCTAACCTGAAACATTTTAATGCCGCACTAATGTGGCAGCCACTGAGCGAGCGACTGTGCACTTCAGCACTAGTGGCTACTGCTCACAGCACTTCTGGCTTTGTTATAGGCATTAGTCTGCTAGACTGGGTTTAGAAACTTTCAAAGCACCGCAGCAATATGGCCGGTAACAATCACAGGAAGCGGCAGGAAGCATGTCGGTGGCCGCAACAAACAGCCGCCAGAAGGTGTACTGGAGACGAATCCGTGTATCTTGGGTACATAAGCACCAGGCGAAATGTCCTCTTGTGAGTGATCACTTCGCGCAACGTGTACAGTGTTTGTTTTGCTTGATTCGTGTTTCGGTGTACACTGTTTCGAATTCTCTCAATGCCATGACTTATATCTACCGAGGTTTTCCTACGTCCGTCCTGGCTAAGGATGTGGTAATGTCTTAACACTGAAAGAGTATTTTACTTGAATTATATTTAAAAATTTAGCTCGTACCGCGCAGTAAACACTCCGTCTCGGTTATACAAACCAGCCAGTTAATGCTGTATAGGGAAATAATCGCTGTTTGTTCTGAGATCCACACAAAACACATAAACACACTGTGTGAGCAGAACGTAGAATTTGCGAATGTTAAACCTTGTATTATATAAAGTAACTGCTGTGATTTAAACGATTAAATAAACAAATAGTTAATTAATATCCAATTGCAGAATGCTTGATGTTGATGAAATTTGGCACTTACATATGAGACAAAAATACAGAATTTTTGACAACTATAGACAAAGCGAATATATTCTCTGTGAGCTGATGTGCTTTATTGGCAGCACTGCTAGATAGGAGGCATGGCAGTGTGTGCCAGCACAGTCAGTACCTACACAGTGGCCTTGCAGCACGTACCAGCAGCTACAGGTGCTTCATTCCACCAACATAAACAAAGCCAAGGTTAGTTAGCGTAGTCATACAAGTCACATATGGGTCAGGAACCCATATGTGACTTTTGTCCTCTTGGCCGCTGCAGACCCTTACGTATTGTGTGGCGGTGGGTTTGTGGACTTTATCCATCGTCCGAAGAGTAATATATTAAAAATATTAAAAAATTAAAATCGCAACGTTTCGGAAGCTGGCTCTGCTTCCGTCCTCAGGTGAATGGAGGGAGAGAAGAGAACACCTGCTCTGTTTAGCCCCTTACACAGAGCTAGCCTCCATCACTGGACAAATTGTGATTTTAATTTTTAATATTTTTAATATTTTACCCTTCGGACGATGGATAAAGTCTGTAAACCCATCACCACACTACATTATACACCATCGTCAAAACCTTTTAGAATAGAGCCTTACATAGTTAGGAAATTTTGATCCTTGTGCCTAGAAGCTGATCCCTTCGAATAAGAGTGTGGAAGTTACAAAATATTGTACCGTACGGCGGTCGATACCAAGCGCTTTCCCATGGCAAACAACAAAACGGCACCCATTTTCTTCGCCCTGTCTGTCTGTCTGTCTGTCTCTTCATCTCTAACTCCACAACAGCTGTTTGGGAAATGTTTGATGAATTTTCGTACAGTTTACTACTGAAGAGTGGAGCCAACTCTAGAAAACACATTCGATTGCTAAGCTAGGACAGTAGTAAGTGACACTGTGTGTCAGAAGTCCATGTTTTCGCGATATGTGACGTTCGCAAAGGTTTGGTACGTGCAGTAACCAGTAGAGTTTAGAGGGTCAAACAAGCTCTGAATAATTGAAGCCTACAGTTGCAGTGATCATTTCCTGACGGTTTTGGTCGCTTAAAGCAAAGGTCACAGAGAAGAAAGGACATACATGTGTTGTGCCCGTCACGCTTCTTCTATACGTCTTGCAGTTTTCGAGAGAATCAAATGAAAGGCATGAACTGCCCCCAGTAGTTGCATCATGCGTGCTGCGTCCCTCGTTGTTATGGCTGTAATAATTGTTGTTGTCGAAACTTTGAGTCTCATTTGATTCTAAATCTCGCTGGAATCGCCTCTTGATGCTACCGGAAACGTGACCGCGTTGGCATGTGGGAGGGCGTATGTATGTCTGTCTATCTGTCTGTCTGTGTAGCAGCTTCAGACTTGGTTACGTGTGTGGGACAGAGAGCTGGGCACTGCCACGGACATCCCACAGTGACGTGTGCACAGCGCAATTCAAACTTTCCGAATCACTTTCTTCAAGTCGGGACGTTTGCCGACTGAAGCTGACAGTTCAGTGGAGAGGTAATTTGGATAACGAGGTGGCCTGACACTGCCCTTCCGACTGCAGTCTAAGAACATGGGGATCAAAATGTACAGAACTGTTGTTTTATGTGGGTGTTCAGTTTGGTCTGTCGTATTAAGCGACATGACACAGGCTGACGGTGTTCGAGCATAGGGTGCTGAGGGAGATTTTTGGGTCTGAGAGAGAGGAAGTTAGGAGACTGGAGTAAACTACATAATGAGGAGCTTCGTAATCTAACGGGAAGTCCCGCCTGATGTGTTGGTACTGCTGCTTCTAATTCGGAGTATCCCAGGTTAAAGTGTCGGTCTCGAGACCTGGCAATTGTCATGATGTTCGTCAGACATTCCGGATATTACCCGACAAAAAATTGGATTTATTGTTTGATCGCACAAACATTGAAGATGGAGTGGAAGTCTCCTTCAGAACTAGGTAATTATGTACCAGTCTACACAGTGTCACCCCAGAGAACTGAATATCCTGTACCGTAAGTTATTTCTGGCTAATTCCGTGAATATTCTTGCACCTTTGGAATCCACTAATCGCCCTGTTGTTATGCGCCTCATAAACCTGCCTGTTTAACGCATCTTTAAGTAAATGGAATTGACCAATATGACACAACGTGTGCCCGCAGCAAATGAAGACACTGTACCGTTTGAGAAGTAAGCGCTCGTATGTTGGCCAGTTCGGTTGTGTCAGTGTACCAGTGTTATGTACTCGTACGTTGGCCGGTTCGGTTTTGTCAGTTTACCAGTGTTATGTGTTCGTACGTTGGCCAGTTCGGTTGTGTCAGTGTACCATTGTGATGTGCTCGTACGTTGGCCAGTTCGGTTGTGTCAGTGTACCAGTGTTATGTGCTCGTACGTTGGCCAGTTCGGTTGTGTGTCAATGTGCCAGTGTTATCTCATCGTGCGGAACTGAATGAAAGTTAAAAACAAAGTTAACTTACAAAGTTATTTTATGAACGGCACAAGAAAATCCTTCTGTGGTGACACTGGCTCAACCTGTCACGAGGGTGTCTTCAAGAGCGTGGCTGCCGATACAACTTCTGCGATATGCGTCGTTTCATCACAGAGTTGCAAACTCTCTGACGTCACCTCTTACAGCATATGACAGTGACAAATGGCCAACTGTTGAGCCCCCTGACATGTAAATTACAACCGCCTGTAAGCTACACTACACGTCCCTTACATTAGTTCAGGCGTAAGGCTTACACTCATTATTAGTGACAGTGAGGTATTTGGTCTGTGTTCTCATTCGTACAACATACGTGGGGAATTTGTAAGGAAACGGCTGTGTGTGGTTAGTAACTCTGTACAAATTTAATATTCAAATCAATCAACTCTGTCGTTACAATGACAGCACAAGGTGGGAGGAGTCTGTTGGCGTCGGTGAGGCGTTGTTAAGGGTAAAAGTTGAAGTTGCCCGTGTCCGCCTCATGCAGGCATGAAGGGGGACAAGGAGTAGAGCTCCACTCATTCTTTACCTCTGCAGTAGTTGTAGGTTCATGTTCAGCTTCACGCTCCGGCCGCTTTTGCCCCAGGGAAGTAACCCTCCGGTGTCCATTGAACATGGGCCGGTCAGGACATTTGGAGAAGGGAAAAAGTCTCACACCTATGCCGTAAATCGAACCCGCAATCGTGCACGCCGCAGGTACCGCGACTTCGCCGTCACTGGCAGGTTACTTCAGTCAGCATGTCAGCAGCTTGCACTGCTGACGGCCGGCCACTTGCTGCCGTTCTCCTCAGTCCCTTTACAAGAATCTGGTGCCAGTGTTCTGGTGCACAGCACCTGCCCGTTCTGCGCGCGTGATCTTCCAACACACGACGCTGCATGTTTGTCTGCAGTTCTTACATTGTCGTCAGATGGCCTACACACGTTGACGGAACCGGCAAACAGAACTTTTCAAAAGAGCAAAGACAGGCATGATTTGAGTTACAAACAAAAACTACCGCAGACACACGAGACAGAGACACGTCAGTGCATGCTCAGGCACGCGACACGATCGTGAAAACATCCCGCATTCGAGTCACCCAAGACGCATAACGACGAATGTAACATCCATATCAAGTGCAGGTGAAGAAAGCAATGTGACGCAAGTAATGCGGAGTGCACTGGTTGCTATCATTTGAACAATTTTTGTGCGTTAATAATTAAACAGAACACTTTAAATGCTATTAAGCCCTAGAAATAACAAATTACCGTCAAAATAGCCTTTTGCCACACGTGTATACGAATAACAATTAATTTGTAGACTGTATACTACGTTTAAGCTACACAGTTCGGTATCTGCTATATGTAGACTAGTATGTCCGCCAAGCGATGGGTGTGTAAATAACGGAAACATGTAGCAGAAAAGACCCCCGGCGTCAGTATGAGGGTGTGAGCCCCAGTAGCCATGGCTAAGCACACGGTTGAGACAAGTGGGTTTAGGATAATATGTACATGTTGTTGCAGCTCGTCATGGAGCGTCGCGACGTCATCCTGACGGCCGTCTTGTCCACCCTCGCTGCGCTCATGACGCTGGGCGTGACACTGTTCATCTGCTACTGGTGGCACAAGAGGCGGCGGAAGAGGGACGAGGAGGACGGCAATGACGGAGGCTCGAAGATTCGCGCGGAGTCGGGCGGCAGCAAGGAGGGCCGCACCAATGGCTTCCTCAGCCTCAAGACGCCGCTCATTAGCACCAAGACGCTGGGGTGAGTACTGCGAAGCAACGCTCATTTGAATGGCGGTCTGTCCCGCACATTTTAGCCCACTTCTGCAACGCCAGTTCTTTCCCACTCTTGCCATAACAAGTGTACCGCACCCGTCGGATATTAAGTGACGTCATCAAAACGTGACTTGTGACCCGTGCACGCTAGAATTGCGACACATGACTCTCCAGTACTGCACCTTATTGTTTTGCATATCTTGCGCATTGCTGTACTTTGTAGTGTGATTGTGTTTGTTACTCACATTTTTCAGTACTTGCGGATCAAACTGGCTTACGTCTCTGACGTCTGTATTTTCTGTAAGGCTGTGTTAGTGTCTGACCACAGTGTAACCTGTAGTTACGAGTAGCGACGGTGTGAGTACGGCGTCAACTGGAAGTGTACTATATCTTTGGCGGTGGCAGGTTAGTGTGTGTGGGTAGCTGCCTTAGAGCCTGTATAGAACATCCTCGTGGCTCTGTGAATGTTCCAAAACTACAAATGCTACCTAGCGCCAACGGTATGGTCCGCGTTACCATTAGATTCACTTTGAAAATGAGTCTTACAGACATCAAAACATAACGCGATATGCGTGTCAGTGCTGTCTGACGGTTTTCATGTTTCTTCATGCAAAAATGTCAGCTTAATCTCTCGTCACAGAGAAGATCTCTATGCCAGTGCAGAGCAACGTGTTCTGCGCTGGGAACGTGTGAAAATATCGGAACACTGTGCGGGCCGCAACACAGTTGTTGTCAGTAACAGTGTTTACTTTCAACAAATGTTACGTTACGTCGAGCGATTAACGGACTAAAATTTTAATTAAGCATTAGTAGCCCTGTATTGCAGTAACAATTTACTATCAGTATAGATAACTGCACAGACTTCCCACGAAACACAACTGTTCACTTTCATTGCAGCACAGCTACGTGTTTCGGCCCACTGCGGAACCATGATCAGGCTGTCAAATAAAACTTTCTAAAAAAACACAAACGTGCGTATAAAGTACACACTGCATTTGGTTTTGTAAGATCTCAAAAATTACGAAAAATTAGTTAATATGCCTGTCTGTACGTGGTGCGCCTGTGTGCCTTTTTAAGGAGAGTTTATGTAACAGCATGAGGATGGTTACGCAGTTGGCCGAAACATGTAGCTGTGTTGCAATAAAAGTGAATAGTTGTGTTGGGTGGGAAGTCTGTGTATTTATTTATACCGATATTTAAACAAAACGGTGTGAAGATCATCACATAAAACCATTAAAAAGTTGCTGCATGGATTGATTTAATGTGTAGGAGTTACATTTAATGTGTAGGAGTTACATTTTTGTGAGGAATGGCAGACGGCGAGTGAGAAGTTCGCAGCTGTTTCTCTGCGACTGGTGCTGCTGTAAGAAATGCTGAGGCACCAGTTGTACCGAACTGTAACTGTGAAGTTCGCCCAAGCAACACGCACAAAGCCAGTCACAACTTAAAGACTTCACTCAATTTAAGTATGCGTGCGAACTTTGTCAAATCACTGAACAGAATTGTCCTTCATTAAAGGTCAGCGTAACATGAGGTTGTTCGGGGGGACGCAGGCATGTCCAGTGGGCCGCGGGTTGCATATCACTGCTCTAAGGCATCAGGAAACAGGCGTCACGTCACTTCCTGTTACTCGCTGTCTGGTGGAAGATGCTGGGGTGGATAAGAGGGTCGCCGTCTTGCATGTGTGCATGGAAATGCGCAAACTTTTGTTGCGCTGACAGGCGTTCCTTCGTTTACGGTTGGGTTATTTAACGAAGTCATTCCAACTGTAGCATGTATACAGCGTCGAACTGGATTGGAAAATACTCGTCAGTTGTGAGTGGTTAGGGGTTCGGAAGGAGGATACATCGGCTTCCTAATGTCCCGGAGTTTGTGGAGTGTCTGAAGGAAATCACGACCCTCACGCAGGGTAGCCTGTAACCCGCATGACTGAAAGACAGGGTGTTCATAGTAATGTTACCATCCACTGTGTACGGCTTCCGTACTTTTACCTGAGAACTCCCATTTGTCACCACCAATATTCTGCCTTGCGTATGGGGGGCTATGTTAATGCGACAAACGAGCCGATAGGAAGTGGCAACTGATAGTCGACAGATAAAATAATGACGCTGTTGTAGTCGGTCAGTTCATGACTGGCTTTATAACGCTGCATTAAGACTGTGGCACCAGCACTGTCGGTCAGTTCATGACTGGCTTTATAACGTTGCATTAAGACTGTGGCACCAGCACTGTCGGTCAGTTCATGACTGGCTTTATGACGCTGCATTAAGACTGTGGCACCAGCACTGTCGGTCAGACGGAACACTGCGCAGCAGTCGCAGCAACACAGGGTCTTCTGTCAGCGGGACTGCACCCTTGACGTCATGACCCTGCGACGTAAATTCCTACTAAAATTACGCTTTTTAAGGCCGACTGAAACGGCGCGCTGTCACAGTGTTTGTTCGGTTGTGTCTGTTGATTCTGATGTTGTATGGAAGTTGCGCGTTTTACCCACTTCCCTTGCCCTCGTCTTGACCACAGAACACATTTTCAGGAAACGCGGTATGAATATCCTGTTACAGGGCGTTACATTATCTTGCCATTCGTGGTGTTTCTACTGTTAATGTTACAAACACAGCAGCTGTTTCAGCTTACGAAATGAAAGATTCGTCATTAAGGTGACGTCCCACAGTGTGGCACACTTCCTCGCAACTTGGGTTCGGCAGTTCTGCGGAACAGCACGCAACAGTAAGATTGTGACGTCAGCAAATCAATGTTTCGCTTTCGTATTTATTTCGATATTTATACGTTGGAGCTGCACACGTGAGGGCGTGTCTGGCTACAGAGTAGGAGCATGAAACATGTAGCCTGCGTGATCTGGGTACGGGAAAGTTTCGCGAACTTGACGTTTACAACCATGGCAGTGATGTAACGTATGCACTTTATTTTGCCTAAGCGCGGTGTTTAACGACGCTGTCACTTGCAAACATTATACAGCGTCGGCGGTACATGTGGCTGAACATGGAGCACTGGTGGGATGGTACTGACAGGCGAAAGGTGAAGCAGTCGGAGAATAAGCTGTTCCATTGCCGCGCTGTCCGCCATAAATCTCATATGGATTAACCTGGGATTGAATGCGGGTTTCCGCGGCGAAAAACGGGCTGTTAAAATGGGGAATATAGTGGCTTGCAAGAAGAACCGCGGACCTTTGATGTACGGGCCAATGCTACATTGCGTAATTTGGGAAAAAATAATTTGGTGGGGAAATCGCACCCTGACTGAAAGTTATTTTGTATCCAGTGCTCTCCGATTTTTTAAAAAGCGTTGCTTTTTAGAACGTTTTCAGTCATCTCGCGTTTGCCCTCCTGGCAAGAGTAATATATTGACGGAAATGAGTACGGAGCGTTGGTGGAATGATATTGACAGGGTAAGACCGAAGTACTCGGAGAAAATCCAGCGCCAGTGTCACTTTGTCCCACTACAAACCTTACGTGAACTGACGTGGGATCGAGCCAGGGCTTACGCGGTGAGAGGCCGGGTGCTAATCGCCTGAACCGCAGCGACAACGCGGCCAGCTACCGGACAATGGAGGCTAATGGGTCTTTAAACATTCAGATCGTACCGCATCATAAACACACACCATACAAAAGACATAAATAGACTGCGTGGGAGCACGCAGAATGTCACACTGCGAGATACACACATGAAGCATTGCACTGGCACAGTTACACACATTCCGATCGCGCTCGATCAATAAACTAGTTGGTCGGTATAGTGGGGACATCGCCCGCGTGATGGCAGCAGCATTCGTGGAGGAAGTTTCTAAACCTCACCGAATGATGGCTCCGTGAGCACCACGAGGTTGAGACGGTCGCAGGTAGTTTGCCCGCTGTGCCGTAGATGGCGGCGTCGTGCAGTTTGGGGTGAACTGACTGTGTGGTATGAAAAGGCCTCCACATACCTACCGCATATGCCGCATGGTGGCAGCACCGTCTGCGCTATTGCGTCGGCCATTTTAAGAGCAAATTGTGCTATATTGAATCAAGGGAAAAAGTTTCATTTTGCGTGTGCGTTACACGGAAGATCACATTCGCACGCCACGCTAATTGTGCGACGTGGGTGAAATTCACCGTTCACCGTAGAATGTCGTAACCTGATTTGCGTTAAATTAGCCGATCGCAGCGGCTGCGCAGTCTAAGGCGTGGGTCTGCGGCTGCTCGCTTGCTGGGGTTTTGGGTTCGAATCCCGCCGGGGGCATGGATGTCTGTCTCTTTTGAGTGTTGCGTGTTGTCAGGTAGAGGTCTCTGCGTGGGGCCGATCACTCGTCCGGAGGAGTCTTACCTAGTGGGGTGTGTCTGAGTGTGATCGTGAAGCGTCGATAATGAGGCGGCTGTGGCCCATTGGGGTTGTTGTGCCATGGACGGGAGGGGGAGGGGGAGGAATTACGTTAAATTCCTCTTTTATTTTCGTTACAACCACTCTGTTGGAAGAAAACCTTTACTTAGCAACATAAATGAAGTTTTGTCCGTGTTTTGTACATTTTGATTCACACTTGGATGTAACTGGACAGATGAGATGTTCACGAAGATTCCTTTCCCCATACCAGGTACGTGCCCCGCCGATCTCATTCTTCTTGAAGTTTCATAATATAAGACTACATTTCAGATGGTCAGTATTTACGAATACCTTTGGAACATGCTAGTACTCATAATTTGCCCACACGCCACAAGATGACACAACAGTTAAGACACGCGTAGCCTGCTTGTACGACTGCTGTGTGACAGGCTGGACGGCCCGGGGTTCGAATCCCGGTAGGAGTAAGAAACGTTTTTGCTCTCCAAAAAACTCCAGACCGGCTCTGGGTCGCACCCAACCTCCTATACAATGGGAACTAATGTACTCTCCGTAGGGTAAAGCCGCTGGTGCCGAAACCTCCCTCAAGTGCCGAGGTAATAAAGAGTGGAGCTATACTTCGACGCCCCCAATACACCTTCACTGTGTGCAGAGGAACTGCAACATATTTATTAGAACATTGCAAAAGGTGCGGTGCTGCTGAAGTTTCAAGTATTCTGTGGCAGTAATCATTTCCCGACGTTTCGGAGTATCGTAGTGCATTCATCTTCAGGACCAGTTAGTGAGCAGCTCTAGGAAATGCGGTCGTGAGGTCGTCGAAAAGCTGATGATCTTCTGCAGGTCTGCAAGACGTCACATTTCCAAAGACCGTCCCGGTAGAACCTCGCTTGAAGTAACCCAGCCTTCCGTGGTCTCCATTCCTGCCATTGGTCGCAGGGACGTTCAAAGCGATTGCAGATTAATATTGATTTGGAATTAACGTAGGTTTCCTCTGATTAAAGACGAAATTTACGTGATGAAAATTAAAATTCATGGCCGTAATTTAGTCGCCGTTTTCAAGGGTTTATTCACTGCGCCGTCTGTCTCCCCCCCCCCCCCCGCCCCGGATCTACAATCAGAGGACGCTTAATGTAATATGAGGCGTCGTCGTCGGATGCTGCTCAAGCGAGCAACGCAGTTTCTGTAATTCAGTAATCTGTCTCGCAGTGCGCAGCCCTGCTTGGGAAGTGGAGAGTTGTTCAACTGATCACGGCATTCGTTGGATCCTCAAGGCTCATTTAAAATACCCTTACATTGAGCCAGTTTATTGCAGCACGTGTTCTGACACGTTGATTTCTAAGTTCTATTCCACTATTACCTAGACTTACTCATTTCATTTTTTCAGACTGCAGTCTCCTATGCAGTTTCATCTCTATAACTCATGCTTCCAAGTCTCGCCCGTCTCAGTCGTTTCTGTTTTGTTCACTAAGAATATGACGTCAGCAGCAGACATTTCGAAGCGACCCTTTGTACAACTGTCCGACCTTCTGTTGCTTATTCTTTTCTAGACTTATTATCCTTCTCTGCATCTTTACTCTGACGTCTTCAATATTCTTATTTTTATAACATTTCTAGCCACAAAGAACTTCCCTTCTGTTTAAATAAGCATAAATTCAGCACAGTTGCTCTCTAAAGAATAGCGAAAGTTACCTCGAATGCGAGTCTGTTAAAATTCCTTTGCGATTTCCTACTTCTGGGAAGTGTTACAAGTAAAGTTGCTGCAGCCCTGTGCTGCTACGTTGCCAGGATATGTTCCATTCGCGCTTCAAGTTATGCTGTCGGTTGTTCAGCTACACTCTCAGAATCTGTATCGATAATTTCCTCCTCTGTTATTTGTTTAGTATTTAAAACAGCGCATATGCAGCAGAAGGATTTGTGTCACTGTGTAGCTCTGTAGCTGTCTCTTGTCTGAGGTCTGGCAATCAACCTGCAGACCCACATTTCCATGTCTCGCAAGAGAATACGGCATTACAGTTCACCGCCGTCATTCCCTACACGCTCCAACTTCGTCGTTTCTTATTCACCCCCCCCCCCCCCATCAACCTCGCGGGTAAGTCTCAGCTGGGTATGGGCGACGTGACAGAATTTTCGGATGGAACTGCCAGCAGGTGGGGGTGCGGTGACGTAACGGCTGTGCTGCCGGTTGCATAACTTGGTTATGCTGTCAGCGGCCGTATTCAGTCCGTCACAGGATGCAAGCATATTGAGACAGGTCGAAAACAGAGGATTGCCTTCTCCTTGCAAAACCTACCAAATAATATCAGTACTATGCGTGATTTCAGACTTCCGCCCTGACAGATGAGACCGACAAGTTGTCCTGAAACGTCGGCTGAACTGCCGCCCAGCGCTGGGATAACCCACAGGCGGGCAGTCTCCGTGGCCCTTTTAATCGTCTCGTTGTACACTCGCTGTGTAACTACCATGCAGGTGGCAGTGGCCGACCACACACTGCACACCGGTATAAAACAGTTTATGGACAATACTGCAAGGCTGCGGGCAGATGGACGTTCAAAAGTCTGCAGTGAGGCCACAGGAAGAAGTCCCACGGATCGTCTGCTAAACATCTCCGTCGAACATTGACGCTTGTCATGCAAGTTTGCCTCCCCTGTATTTTGCTCCCGTCGTCTAGACATTCTGTTCGCAGCGACGTTCGCATAATCGCGTCACAGATTTTACTGTGAACAACTGCTTTGGGCTTGTTGATATTCATCAGAAGGCACTGGACATGCATACAGCAGCAAACCACTAGTGTCACAGCCCGTCCAGCCGTGGGACTCTTGCCTGTGGCCTCAGAACAGTTCGGCTGGAGCCGTAGGTTTTCCTTATCTCTTCTTAGAATATTTCACGCAGCGTCGTTGATCCCGTAAAGCCTAGCGGTTACCAAACGTACCGCCAAGCTTAACACTGAACAGTTTGCATATGGGTTCTGTGTTATTCTTGCAATAGTATTTGGCCCCCTACCAAGCACAATTATCGCTTGGTTTCTGTAATGGAAAATCGCTGTGCGTTTTTCGTCTGCGAGGTGTGAATTGAGTATTTATTTAGAGGGACATTATTTTATCTGACAAGTGACATCGCTGTTCACTCAGGCCCTTTCGCGTGACAGCAGTCAGCGGAACCCTCGCCCCTTTCCCAGTTTATCACGAGTGGAGTCCGTGCGTATTAGTTCCTACTTTGTTTACCGTATGTAAACAGATTGCTGGACATATATTCCTTCGACCGGTTGACACCCATCAAATCGTGACACGTCAAGTTTTGTAAGTTAAGGAAGCCAACCGGAAATGATAGCGTACAGTTGTCAAGTGAAATAACGTCCCTGTATAATGCAGATGAGTTACAGTCTTGAAAAGGGTTCATAAACGTAGCGCTGTGTGTGACAGTCTGCACTCTTGTACCACGTTGACGCCTTTGGTGAATGCAGCTGGCTTGGAGCACTTCCAGCTGACTTGGTAGCAGCAGCCGCTCAGAGGCACAAACACGCAGCGGTTAGGGACGGCACATCATTTCGGTAATGAATCCCACATTCCGTCCGCATTTCGTGTGCAGCTCCTTATTACATGCTAGCTAACCGTTTAGATTGACCACACATGTAATGCACACCTGTACATCAACGTGGAAACTTCAAGCAGGTATGCGGGGCGGTAGTGTCTGTAACCAATAAGCAGTTACAAATTTCCCGTTATTCTTACAGCATCTTGCTGCTTTCCTCGTGCCTTCCAGACCAGTCGTGTGCGTGCGATGACCACTGTGTCACAGCACGCACAGTTCAGTTTGGGACACCCACTAATTTTCCCATCAGTTACAGTACTTCCACGTCATAAAATTCCTCTCATGTGGAATCGTTACAAAATTTTGTGAGCTGCTGATGAAGGTTAGTCTTTTGAAATATTACGCCGTGTTGAGTGGTAATTTGTTACCGGCTTTTGTGAGGTTCTTGCCGCCTCCATTTCACAGCAGTGCAAGAATGACTCCTCTTTGATTAAACTGAACATGGAGGCAGAAAGTTAGGCAGATACTTCATTTTCAGGTTTCCAATCAACACAACGTCATGTCCCGTAAGAGTGTATTATTCTGTATAAAATTGTTTGTCGTTTTGTGCGCTTTTCATTTCTTTTGATGATAAAACCATTCATTCACTTAAAATAAAAACACCAGATGGCAGAAGTAAGAAGCAATGCAATTCCAGCCCTACTTTTTTATTATTTTGCCCACAGTGGGATAAAAGCATTCTGTCCAAATCAAGCTGCCAAGCTCCATTCAGTTCAGTCTGTCTTTACACCACGCAAAGGAGGTATTGATCAGTACGTTGAAGGTTGGTTTAGCAGTGGAAATGAAGATCAGAATACATTCAGGACAGTGCGAGGTTCGATGTTCTCAGGGCGGTGTTCCTGGAAGTTCAGATATTCAGGCATGTGTCTTTTGGCGAGTAGTTCCGACGTTTCGGAGGATTGTAGCGCCTACATGCTCGGGGTCAAGCAGCCCTTGGAAGAGGATGGACTGTATTATGTATGCAGTCGTGTGTGACAAAGGGGACGAGTGGCTAGAGACAGGCGGACGGAGGGTGCTTGTGTACTGGGTGGGAGTTTGGGGGTGAAGTTACAACGAGAGTTAGAATGGAATGTTGTGAAACAAAGTGAAGGTGCGGCAGTAGTAGTGATAGTTTATTAAATTAAATAACATTAATTGAAAGCATAGAAATAATCCTTTAAGTAAAAAACAGGAGTTTAAATAAAGTAACAACCACTAACAGAGATGCAACTGCGTGTGTACGTGTTATGACACTGTCCCTCACCCCGTCCCACCTATGAACACTGCTTGTAGCATCAAAAGTCCACAGCATCTAAGCACCATATATTCAACAGATTGTCCCTGCGTAACCTTACGGTAATACGTGTTAATTCGTGTGACGTTTTATCGCGGGATTTTTTGCAACTGACATGAATTCCCAGAATGAAATGCTTTACTGATATTTAAAAGGAGTGAGAAGACACGCTGTAATCTTGCAGTTTGCAGCATCGCCTAGGAAACGGCGACTACGAGCAATTACCATGAACCGCAGTTCCACGAAACGTTTTGATTGCCGTGTCTTTGTGGCGCGCGGGTAATCGGATTTAGTCCGAAACACAAAAATGTTTAGTGGGAGAACTAATAGAGTGGGGCTTAACCCAGCTGTAAGTCTTAGTGGTGGCGTGTTGTGCCGCATTTGTTATTGTTTTCTGAAGGAACGTCTTGATCTGTAAGTACCCAGCAGAGGTTAGTAAGTTCCCAATAACAAGCAAAGTTTGCAGTGGCGTTCTTTGCAGTTTATTGTAATTTTATCGATATCTCTTCGTAAAATATTTTTAGTGATTCAAATGTGCATTTTGAGTTCTAAGTGGAGCAGGTCAGTGAAGGCAAAGTTGTCCCTGTCCACGCCGTTACGTCGTATGTTGGAGTGGATGTATGACTCCAGCCATTCTTAGCTCGGCACTTGATGGAGGTTAGGGTCTGCTTCACGCCCCGGCCGCTGTACGTCGGGTGAACGCATCGCCGGTACCCACTGACTAGGAGGCTGGGTGGTCCCCGGAGCTGGTCTGGACGTTTCGGAGGAGACATAAATCCGTTACCCCTCTGTCGTGGAGCCCGTAGCCTAGTCACTATACCGGCTGAGCCATCCGTCCCGGCTGTCCATTATAGTCAGCACTGTTTGAGTCAGTCAGTCAGTCCTTAAGAAGCCTTATCGTCGGCTGAGACGCTAATGTTGACTTGAACTGGATAAGTGGGGCAGGGACCTCGAATAGAGTACAATGTCAACACCGTTTAAACGTCCCGGTTTACGATGTGACAGCAAAATACCGTATTTTTCCTTTTTGTACCTATATCCACGAAATTTGAGGGAAAAGTTCTATTGTGCAATAAAATGTCTTGTTTTATTTTCTTTGAAAATTGTTTTCATGTCCGTGACTGGAGTAACAAGCACACGGTTACGAGCGAGATGCCAGGGGGTGATCATGTGGGTTTGTATTTTGCCTCCCCATTAACTTCGTCTCATTTCGACGGACATTGAAATATCCCAACAGCTGGTAGTTGATATCTTCAGCACCAAACTGCATTGACACTGGATCACAGACGGACAAACGGAAGACAAAAACTTTACGCAAAATCTTCCTTCACTTTGCAAGTGAGGCCTGACTGTGTGCACAGTGTTGGCATGTCGTGACACAGGGCGAAGTGGTGTGTGTGTAAGGGAGGATGAGTGTGACTGACACACGTGCCTGACAGCATGCCGATTGCGTACTGACGGCCGCAAGCCGGTGTTCGTAACGTGCGTGCAAGGATGTCCATGTCTGTACGCGTTCAGGTCTAAGCTGGTTCCTACTTTGCTGTAATCTTTCCAAGATTCCTAATTAACTGCGTGAAACCTTAAAATATCTTTTTATCGTGTAGAAAACTACGTACATATACACACATACATAAACATAAAACGTACATGCATAACGAAGGTAAATTAAAATAAATTGTATTTATTTGCAACATGTTTCTTATGGGCGTAAATAAAATTACAATTCAGAGTGTACAGTAAACCTGTACGCCATTTTGAAAGCAAAGGATGTCGTGATCAGTTCTGTGTAGTTCATAAGGGGCTCGCCAACTGCCGTCGTATTGCTTCAGGTACTTGCTGCTGGGGTAGGTGTTAAATACTAGCGCATGGATTTTTGAAAAACGTGTTATTTCAACAGAAAAAGATACAATTATGAAATAAACAAAATTTTGTGAAAACAAAACAGAGATTAGGCCTATACAGCTTGGCTTTTAAAAGGTTAATGAAACTAACAGAATCAAGAAATTGTTTCAGTATTTCTGATGAAATGCTTTGGCTTGGGTATGGTGTGCAGCCCTGCGGGCTGGAAGGTTTATTTCACGGAGGGAAGAAAACTGGGACAAGAGACGCTGAACATGACAACTGCCATTAAATGTTGTGACAAATTGTACAACTGTCTAATTGACCGCGAATGAAGAAGTTTTTACGTGGAAAAATGAAAGGGTAGAACGATAAATTGTGCAGACTTGCTGATGGCTACAAATCAAAGTCGTCTGCACAAGAAGTTTGTGTTCTAAAAGCAAATGAAGGAAATGCTTTATTTTCTTAGATAGGAAGTTAATTTCTCTTTACATGACCAGGCCCCCATTCAGAAGCTCGAATTAGACCTCCAGCTCTCCTCACTGGAATTTGGTGTCTGTACTGCCGGTGCCTGCCACTCGGTTTGATTCCAGCCGCTGCAGGCCTGCTGCGCGCTCCACACAGAAACGTGGCAGTCAGCGCGCAGGTGTTTTGAAATCTAAGAGACTGTGTTCCTAAAGAGTTAGATTTTCTGAAACGTGGCGCCATGCCATTGGGCGAGTAGTTCCCGACGTTTCGAAGCATATAATGCCTTCGTTTTCAGGGCAGATCAGCCCAAAAATATACTTAATACCACATCCGCGAAGACTTGCATTTTATCCACGTTATGGTAATTGCCTGCACATTTTATTACATTACTCATACTGCCCGTGGTTCAGATCGAACCTGGCACCTGTCAGTATAATGCCTGAGACAGGAACGTGAAGATGGCGGCACAACAGACTCCCGAAATGTCGTGTCAGAAAGGGAGGACAGTGGTCTACATAGCTGTTGGTTTGAAGAAACAAAATTTTAGGAGTCAAAAATGCTCATTTCTAGAGAAATAATGTGCGCTGGTTAAGGAATTTCTGCGTGCTGTTTTCTGCAGTGCAATTCGGAGTCTGTTTTTTGCTATATACCAGCGCGATTGACTGACTAACGACTTTTCAGTAACAATTCTAAAGATCGCAGGATCAGGCAAACTGCAAAGCAGCCAAACATTTAAATGCCCATACCAAAGTCAGTAACAAGCAATGATGTGACACTTTTGCCCTCATCAAAACAGACGGTCAGTTAATATTCAGACTTCAGGAAAATGTTGTTACCAAATCGGCGATTTAGAAATGGTGAATTAATAAGCCGATCCCGTTGGCCGCGCGGTCGAAGGCGAGGATCTGCGGCCGTTCGCTTGCTGGGGTTACGGGTTCGAATCTCGCCCAGGGGAGTCCTACCGTGAGTGTGTATGTCATTGAGTGTGATCAGGTGCAGCAGTCACCCTCTGCACCTCCAATGAGTACGCAGAAGAGGTCAATAAAAAGGGAAAGAATGAAGGAGGAGAGAATTAATAAGGCCGACACACACGTGGAGACAGACACAGCCCCAAGCGTTAGCAGCATGCTGCTGCATTGTAACGAGCTAATAGCCTCATGTATTTTGCAGTCAGTACTAGAAAGCTTTCCCAATGGACGGCCTGTCGCGAGCAAAACAAGTCGGAGACGCAGTAACCGAGTAATGCACGTAGCCTCAGGTCTAGTGTGGTTGTTAATAAATGTAACGCACGCCTAGGCTTTACGCACTGTCATTACTGTACATTCACTCGTGACAGTTGTCGAAATTTCAGGAAGAGGCAGTATCGTCCTTCCTTTTTAGAACTATGTCTGCCAGTGTAGCGCTGACATGCTGAGTGCTGCTAAATGTGGGTTTTGCTGTAATTTTGTAATAGAGACGAACGTGCTGGTAATATATCACTGCTGTATCCTGCAGCTATCTTTAATTGGAAGCAATGTAAAGTGCTTTATGGTTACGGGGGGCGGTCGGGCGGGGGCGGCGGCGGGGGTGGGGGGTGTGTACATCTCTTTGTTTTCTGTGTTGGATTTTATTCATTTACTTTTGTTCTTGTTGCTTGTTTCTCGAGGTGAGTAATTCAGAGCGACGGCTGTATTGAAATTAGAAATAAGAGAGCACTTTTATGAATTATGAGTAACGACTTGAATAGTCGCTTGAATAATGCAAACTCAGAAACTGCGCTGTTCGCGCTGTGTACACGTCCACGTACAAGATAATGTTTTCGTATTGACCTACTTTGATGTCATACGTTACCGAACACGTTGGCTCAGCCGGTAGCAATTCTGACTTCAATTGTGGATGTGTTTTGTTATAGTATAGGCTGGTGCATCGATTACACTTACTAAGTTTTGTCGTGATTTTCCTCAGCACCTTGATGCAGATACTGGGGGATTTCCCTTTTATCGTGTCCCTGAGCAAGGCAGCTGCGATGGGATGTCTGATGGGAAGCAGGCTTCATAAGCGATAGACCTGCCGTGCAAGGGGACACGATAAAAAGGACACGTTTGTGGTTGGTAGATTACCTTTTGCTTCCTAAGTGTACCCACTTTGTCCATCACCATTCATCCGAAATTCGATTGTATATATTCAGAGATGACTGTGCCAAAAAATAACCCACGTATGCATACTAACTAACTAACTAACTAACTAACTAACTAACTAACTAACTAACTAACTAACTAACTAACTAACTAACTGCATGGAGCACAGCCCTTCTTGAGAAGCTAACAGCTGCTCAGCTAGTCAAGAAATTCCCCGCATTTTATGGAACCCACAGGTTCATTACCGCGTTCACAACATCCCTCCACCTGTCCTTATCCTGAGCGTGATGAATCCAGTCACGCCCCATTCCACTTCCGGAAGATCTTTTTAATATTATACTCCCACCTAAGCCTTGGTCTTCCAAGTGCTCTCTTTCCTTCAGGCTTACGCACCAAAACGCAGCACGTATTTGTCTTTCCCCGAATACCTGTCACACGTCTTGCCTACCTCACGCTCCTTGATTTGACCACCAGAATAACATTTTGTGAGGATTAAAGATCCCGAAGCTCCTCGTTATGTAGTCTTCTCCAATCCCCTGTTACCTCGACCCTCTGAGGCCCAAATATCCTCCTGGGCACGCCATTCTCGGACGCCGTCAGCTCACGTTCCCCCCTCAATGTGACAGACCAAGTTCCACACCCATGCAAAACAACGTGCAAGATTACAATTCTGGGTGCCTTGAACTTTATATTTTGGGTGGCAGTCTGGAGGACACTATATTCTGCACCGCGTGGTGTTGAGCATTCGTTGAGGCCACTCTGTTCTTAATTTATTTATGAACGCAATTTTGATTTGTTAGATTTGTTCCTAAGTACCTGAAGTTTGCCAAACTTGGTAACAATTTATAGTTTATGTTTGTGTTGTGCCATTGTCCTTCATTCTTCTCACAAGACATGACCACTTACTTAGTTTTCTCAGCATTTACTTCTAGACAAATTTCCTTACTAGCAATCACTAAATCTTCTGTGTTTTTCTTTACGGTATACAAATGCTTCCACCCAGTATGTTAGCACCATCAGCATAAACCAGAAGCTGATGTGTTCCATTCAATTTCAAGCCCTCCTGGTTTGCCTGAACCCTCCTAATGGCATATTCTAAAGCAAAGTTGAAAGAAAAGCAATGGAGACGGAGCATCTCCTTGCTTCAAACCATTCTTGACAGGAAACGTGTCAGTCAAATATTTGCCTGCCATGACTGTGCTATAGTTTTTCTTTCGATACATTTTATTAGGCTTCCTAGTTTCACGGGGATAGCAAACTCAATCAGAATATTATATAAACCCCCCTCCTCCCTATATATATGTGTATATTATTTTACGACCCTTCTACTATTGACGTAGAGTGTAGCAGTGGTTACGAAATACATGAGTCGTGATACATAAAATATTATTTTTGCCCTTCATGTATCACGAAAAACTGTTTGTATAGCCCAGAGCCGTCTGTATGGTGTTGTAGAAGCGCCCTCTTAACAGTGGTAAAGTTGTAATGTGGATGCCGTGTTGGATGTCGTTAGCGGGCACAACGAGCTGCTTCCTGGTGCCTGTATAACGAAATAAATCCGAAAACAAAAGGCTGATTAATAGTACTAAAGCACAGAAAAGATTTGTGGATTAAATGGTTTGTTTAATTTGTTCCCCAGTACTGCAGTCAGGTCCATACACACACACACACACACACACACACACACACACACACACACATATATATATATATACACATATACATATACACACACACACACACACACCGTCTCATATAGCAGTCTATATGCTATGTGTGAGGGGCTGTCCCGCTGCTTATGAGTTATTGCTGCAGTAAAATCACTTTCATTCTCAGCCCCTTAGGGAAGCGTATGTGTCCGGTGCCTAAGTCTCCCTTTTGCGCGCGAAACTTAATCCTTTATAGCCCAGTGGTCACTTTATGTACCGCCAGGTGTAACATTCACAAATTCTGCGTTCTGCCCACACAGTGTGTTTATGTGTTTTGTGTGGATCTCAGAACAAACAGCGATTATTTCCCTATACAGCATTAACTGACTGGTTTTTATAACCGAGACGGAGTGTGTTTACTGCGCGGTACGGACTGTGTCTTTATGTATATAATTCTACGTTCTGCCCACACAGTGTGTTTATGTGTTTTGTGTGGATCTCAGAACAAACAGCGATTATTTCCCTATACAGCATTAACTGACTGGTTTGTACAGTACAACCGAGATGGAGTGTGTTAACTGCGCGGTACGAGCTAATTCTTTAAATTTAAAATACATTCGTTTTGCCTTTAAAGTTTAACGTCGGTACGTGAGACGCTGTGCAAGACTATATTCCCACTGCAATGTTTTCTTCTTTATAAAGTTATTGTGTCACTGGTCTGAACGTTCGACCAGTCGCACAGTTCCCCGTTAAACATAAACGTCCTCTATGGTCAGCTGCGTCGCTGCGTCACGGGTTAACTACTCGGATATTGCATCCCAGTTCTGCTTGCAAATTGCCACCTAAAGAGCCTTCCTAATTACCTGTCGGCAAAGCAGCTAGCCGTGCTGATATCCTAATATCAGCGTCACCTGCTGGGGCAGTGCTTTCTGCTTTGCTTACCCCGACAGTGTTTGTTAAGTGCATCAGAGCAGGCAGCTATTTGGCGTTTATACTCTGCAGCAAATTGCTTCCCCGAGCTAGACTGAAGCCATAGGAAGGCATACGATGACGCACATATATACACGTGTGTGCAGCTGACAGTTCCACGTCTGTTTGCAGCTTGTTGACCTCCCAGAATTAACAGCAGTGCCACGAGCCTGATTGATTCGTACCTAACCTGCGAATGCTGTTTCAAATAGCTTCGAGTGGGGTCGACAGGTGACGGCGAAAGATGGGTGTAACAGGACTTCTGCAGGGGCTGTCTTCTTAAACTGTCTTCATGCAATTGAAACTTCCAAACCGAATCTTGGCCGTAGTTTTTGTAACATATTCTAATCGTATGTGAAAGCAGACCTGACACTTTGCCTTATTAGTTGAAGTGAAGCAGAAGGAGAAATTTTGTGGTTGGTACACAGGTCTTATTAAAATGGTTCATCTAACAGAGTTTTGAAAATTTTACGTGTTCGTAATGTTTATATTATGTGTATACTTCGTTTTGTTTCTTATTTCTCCATCACGTCATGTCGAAGGTACATTTGGCGCCCTGACAGTTTCTCTCCACTTCATAAACTGCACGACAACGGACTGCTGTCGCTCGCAGCATATGTTCTTGCTACGCAGATATCTTGGCCAGACAGTGTCCTCCGACCGCCGCACTGAATTTCCGTATGGAAGCCTGAAGCTCACGTTCAGATAGTTCCTAAGCAGCGGCAAAGAGAGGCGAAGTGTGTGCGTGAACTGAGATAGATAACCGTAATACGGCCTTCCTCTATGCATGGGGGTTTTGTTTCCGTGCTTCCGCACATCTGTGTTCCGGGGTGTGTTGCCGGATTTCTGACAGACACAAGGCACAGGACTCGGTGGGGCTGTTCTGGTGTATCGACCGGGCCCGAGAGCCTCGCAGCGACTGTCCCTGCGCGCCGGATGTCTACGTGCTAAGAATGCGGGACTCGGGGTCGGAAGATTATTGAAAGATGTACTGTTCGACGTTCACGAGAACAGTTTTGGCCTTGCCTGTGGCGTCGTACAGGAAAAGCAGGTCGTTATGTACTTCCCGCCAGTAGCAGACGTATTCAAGTTTAAATACAATGTGCTGAAGTGCAGTTGTGTCGTGTGCATTCTAGTTAGTACTAGCACTTTATGTTGTGTTCTGTCTGTTTATATATTAGCTGTTCAAAATTTGACGTTAGGTTCCTAATAAACTGAAAGCCTGACAAATGGCGACAAGTGTGAAGACCTGTATCATTCATTTTTAAGGTTACTCTGAGGTAGTGGGTAATACACATGGCGTCAAGGTCGTAGCTGTTCTCATCTGTCGAGAAGGGTACTGCTTCTTCCTTGTCGCAAATAAACTGCAAACCCCTGCGGTCTCCCTACTTTTTTCCTGTACCTTTAGCTTCTTCGCGGTTTTAGAAATCCATCACAGAACATCTGCCTTCACGCTACACGTGTGCCCTTGCACTCTGAGTTACGTGAGTGTTGCTGAGTGTTACACACCTGCTGTAATTGTCTTAAGTCTATGTACCTGGCTAACTGAGGATTTGAACTTTGAATGTCAGGCCGCGGGTTTACGCCGACGCAGTGAAAACAACAATTGAAATTTCGACGAGAGACTGTACTTATCAGCAACTTGGAATTCAAATTTCATTTTAGTAGTATTATTTGTATGAGTCCGTTGCCCAGGGTTTCGTGCAGTTTTTGATAAGTCGTCACTGGTGGAATTCAAGTCGACCTTCGTTCATGCCGCCTAATTTCTCATTCAGCTGCAAATGTGCCTTTAATTTTCACTGAAGCAGAATGCAAAACAGCACATATATATGTGCTGCTTGAAGGTACAGTGTGACAAGATAGGCATTGCCAAGCTGGAATAATGCGCAAGTGATGACTGCGCCTTTTAGCGCCCGTTTCTTGTCGCAGTGCTCGCAGCAGTAAACAGTGTACTGCGGGGTACTGGCCTGGCGACCAGTTTTTGAGGAACGAAGGAAGTTCCAAATCCGATCGATTGCAATATTTAGATCGCTAAACTTTGCACTGCGTGCATTATCGAAACGTTGTGCGGTCTAACGTTACAAACCAGTTCGAAATGTTAACTGCTTGACCCCTGACATTCACTCAACCTCGCTCCAGTGCCGCCGCGATTAAGCATGCGTGCAGTTCAGGTTAAATCCCCCTATTGAATTGCGTCACACGGTGATTAGTCAGAGAGTAGGATCTGCCTTCCAATATTTATATTTACGTGATACGTGATGATATCAGATACCGCGCTTCATCCATCCATTACGCATTATTCGTTGAAAAACTAATGGCCTAATTTCGCATATCGTTTTATCTGCTGTGTAGATACCCTGTCAAATACAGTATGTTTTTTTCCTGCTTGACAGTTAGGTGCCTGCCCGACGTTCCGCCCGACGCTCTGCCACCGTTGCGTCATACGCCGCCTGTTGGGGAGGTTTAACAATAGATGACGGTAGCCACACAAACGATTGCGGTGGTAATACACTTCCGAAAGCCAAATAGAAACTCACTAGAGCGTCGGGCCAGAGTCTATCGGTCAAGTAGGAAAAAAACGCTCAATATGTGGTAGTCAAACTGTCTTGTCCTGGATCCTTGTAGTGTCTGTGTGTGCCTGTCCCTGTCTGTACCTGTGTGTGCCTGTGCCTGTGCCTGCGCGTGTGTGCCTGTGTGTGCCTCCTCTACATGCAGCTTCTGAACTAACGGGTAGATTTCGTAAAACCTTGTAGGTCTATGAAATTTATACAGCATTAAAGATAACCCAAATGTTTTACTTATTAGCCCACCACTGTCAGCTGTGTTAACATGTTGAGGGTGCAAAATTTTGAGGTGAAAGAAAGAACGTTTAAAATGAAAGCGTGTCACAAGGCAGTTAAAAACCAGCTTGCAACTTCTCAGTGCCTGTCTGTGCGCAGTGCCCTTAATCACCTTTACGCCCCTAATTTTGCATTAGTCAGAGCACGAGTGAGGCCAGTTGAGACATCAGCCAGTTGTACAGTTCAGTTTGTTTCAGTCTGCTTACAGAGTGCAGCCTGCAGTGAATTCCGGCTGATGGCTGAATTCGTGTCGCGGAATTGTGTGTTCTCTTTAGGTTGTGATGACAGTACAGCTGGTGACTGGAGAGATTCGCTAAGTGAACCGTAGACAGAAGGTTTTTTGAGGCCCTGTAGAATGGCCCCCGTGATCAAAACCTCAAACGAATGACTTTTCCTTCTGAAAGTTGGTAAGGACAAAGACGGCTGACGTCACCAGAACAGCTGAAGACGCGGATTGCAGGAGACGTGTACAGAACACCGAACATGCGTGTGGCATTGTTCGGGCCTGTCCTGACGTTCACGTTATGATTTATTAGCTTCCATAGCGTTTTGAGTTGACATTCGAGAGGGTCTGTAAGTCCTTGAAGATACTCAGAGAGTGTTACTGTGAAGATTGCTATAGGACAGGGTGTGTAAAACCGCGACATTTTGATCATAGCCCTCTGCCTGTCAGAACAGCAATACAAATCTATCAAAGAAACTCTAGGAAGAACTGAGAATTTCGTGGCGACTTTGACATAGTACGTGGGTTTATTTTTCCTTTTGTGGTAATGACTAATGGACTGCCTGAGACAGGCACAAGAAGGTGGTGCAGGTTGCTGTCACTGCTGTGTGCTTCCCACAGCCGCGCTTACAGTCGCAACTGTGCAAACGGTGCGACCTGGTGGTTTAATGCGGAAGGTTTCTGTGCTCGCTTCCACCCGCTGAGATGCCTGTTTGTAACTGGCTCAGGAGTCTTCGTGTGCAGTAGCATAAAAACAGCTAACTGTTTTCAAAACTTCTTTTATAAATTTCGTTTATGCCTTAATCCCATTTCCGTTAAAACGAGGAAACTTAGAAGTTTATTCCGTTTAATCGACCACTTTAGCGAGTAACTTTGTTCAACTACATGCAATGCCGTTTTTCCTTCAGGATCTAAGAGTCGCCCAGATAAGCACGAAACACCCAGCCATTACGTAACATAAAGCTCTGTTACCCGCACACAAGTGCGCCACAGAAACCCATCCTGACGAAGATTCCACAATTCTACATCCATAAAAACGTATTTATCTGGGACTAGGTCCTTTATTATTGTCCTTGTAGGATGTTACTGCCTGTGTGACTTTCTGTCACGTCATTTTAAATTTAAAATGTTTTGTTATTTGTATGCGTTTAACTTAACTTGTCTTGTTTTGGGGCCCGGGGTCAATCCCAGGCAATTCCATATGGGGTTTATGATAGACAGATAAATTAGCACTGGGACAGTTTCTGTCCCGTTACTTCACTTTCCCCTTATCATCATTCCATCAGTGCTCCATATTCATTCATTCATCACAGGCGTAATATAATAGTTGCTGACAGCATCATTAAATAATGCGCTTGTCTGTGTACCGTACTTCAAATGGACACCACTCAGCCTCCTGTGTACACAGCTTTGCTCTTTATCTCCAGCCCCACTGCCAGCCCAGCTGACAGGCCGGACTTCATTTTACATTTATTTTACCCGATTTTGTGTAGCAGTGAGTAACTGGAACTGTGAAAGGACGCAGACCGACGTGAACGCTGTGCGCCTTTGAACTTTCACCCTATTTCTCGCGCGCACACACACACACACATTCTCACTCGCACGCACACACTCACATATTCTTACTCACACTCGCACACGCACACGCGTATTCTCACTCTGACACACACACACACACTGACGCACTCGCATCGCGTGTACATTGTCTTGTGTAGGGGAATCACTGCAGATCCTTCCAGCGGACACTCAGCTTGTGTGTGTGTCACTTAGCGGCAGAATATGCACGGTTCAGGCAAACAGAAAATGTACACGAATGTTTATGGTTAAACTAACAGTCCGGGTCTGACGTATCAGACGAAGTAACAAGTTTGATGGATGACTTTGATGAATTTTTGACTGAGGCCGAAGAAATATGTAAACGAACTGGGCAAATCTGAGTTTTATTAATAATATTAATAGAAACAGAGCACGGGAGAACCGTGGAAGCACTTAATGGTTTGCGCAGTGTGATAGGGAAGCAACATTCAAACCGGGGGATGACGGTATCTGGACTGCAAGACTTGGAGGGATGTTTTAATACTGGCCAGTGTTGCTGGTGGTGTGAGGGGTTGCTTGTTTAATATAATACTCGTTGTGAGACCAGCTGTGAGCGCTGCGTGGTGCGGGACCGGGGTGCAGTTTCCTGTACAGACGCCTGTGTACGGTTCAGGTTAGGTACCGACATGTTTGTTAATATACCGTTCGCCGTCTCAGGGTACTTACGTCTGCAGCCTCCATGAAAATGGCGAGGCAGTATATTGGGAACTTAATCGTGGCGTTGGTACAAATTTGTTTCAGTTGTGGCTCTGACCCCTGCACACCCACAGCGGCTGTTCGCTTGTGGAAACAGCGGCGCCAGTGAGATCGCGACAGACAACTGGAAGTACGGACTTCATTTGATACGGTTTGCGAAGAAAAGCGTACAAATTACACTGCACAGGCATCAGCAGCTCCTCTTCTTTGCATTGTAATCGAATTCCTGAATTAAGTGACAGGGCAAAGCTGTTCTGTCATTTCTGTCTTCCATCCCAGATACCCTTACTCTGGGTTAAAGCGGTCGGATCGTGAAGCCGACTTATATTCAGCTTTACATCCAATTCCCTTATATATATATATATGTATATATATTCAAGGCAAGATGCTAAAGCATGTGGCTGGCTTCAGGTTGTTAACGCTGTCGTTACGAACGAAGAAGATAGGCAGCCTACGTATGATGTTACATCCAGGCGCGTTCGCGTAACCATTGTTGGCGCCTGAAAGCAATAAGTGTTACATATGATGAGTGTGTGTATTCCGACCTTAGTTATCCGGCATGTAAAGCGCGTGCGCCTTAGTATATTGTTATCTGTTGCCTGTCCGGCTCGGCTGTGCTTGCCCACATTCTCTCATAAACAGTACAAAGCTGGGACAGAATCTGTTGAACACGAAATGTGCGGTGTGACTGTCTCTACAGTTTTATCCGAAACATTTCTCATTCTAAGCCGAATTCGGCGAGATAGTATCATAAACGTGCACAGGTCTTCGTGTAAAGTGCCTCTTATTCCTGCCTGATTTTAACGAAACTTGAAATTTCGTGACAGAATTTCAAAAAGTCCTCCAGCATTAAATTTCATAGGAATTAGGAATCTGTCTATTGGAAGCCAGGTTTTTCCATGCTGGCAGACGACGGAAGGACAGACAGATGTGACGAAGCTAATTGTCGCTTTCTGCAGTTGCGCCAGAACTATTCAGTGCGGCGTGTTCCACGTCCAGTGTGGTTGTATCAATAATAGGCTGATCATGCAGTGTGCAACGTTCCGTACCTTTAATTTCTCGTTCAGTTGTGCCAAGCTCGGGTCACTCTGTCCGTATCACCCGGTAGGTCAGTTGTGCCAGCCTCGGTTCACTCTGTCCGTGTCACCCGGTAGTTAAACTGAGCTAGGCTCGGTTCACTCTGTCCGTATCACCCGGTAGTTAAACTGAGCTAGGCTCGGTTCACTCTGTCCGCATAACCCGGTAGTTCAATTGAACCAGGTTCGGTTCACTCTGTCCATATCACCCGGTAGGTCAGTTGTGCCAGCCTCAGTTCACTCTGTCCGTATCACCCGGTAGTTAAACTGAGCTAGCCTCGGTTCATTCTGTCCGCATAACCCGGTAGTTCAATTGAACCAGGTTCGGTTCACTCTGTCCGTATCACCCGGTAGGTCAGTTGTGCCAGGCTCGGTTCATTCTGTCCGTATCACCCGGTAGCTCGACCCTCTCCCATCCCCTTTCTCATAATTTCGCCGACTCGGAAGTCCCCCCCCCCACTCTTACCTTGACGCTCGCATGAATATTCTGTTTGGCTTGAGGCTGGTTACATGGAACCGTGGGGGTGACTGTTCCTCCTGCGTGGCCGTGTGCCCGGAAGCTGGGTGCACTGAAACCGAAGCGAATCCCGTTACTGGCGTCAGCCGTTAATACAGGTTCATATTTGGTCGGTGTGTTCCACATTCTCTTCGGGGATTAACCTGCACCCACATCCGGAGAGTTATTTGCTGTAGCACGAGGTTCGGCCGACCAGTGTTACCTGCCGTATTTGTTCAACGAAGGTGAGTCAGACGAAGGGCGTAGAAGTTTTCGTCAGCTAAACTGTAACAGACGGTGTTGGTGAAGCTCTGTCATGTTTGGCGTAGTTTTTCATAACGTCTCTTTTTCATTTCCTGGAATTCCCACAAGCAGTAGGCGCCCTCGTTTGCAACTCATGCTGACGGCTTCCTGTGCCTGCAGCTGCGTACGTCAGAGCCTGTATTTTTCTCTCTTTCCTAACATTTCCATGTTAGTCATCCTGATGGCGTACTTTCGCTAAACTTGTTTTACTGTAGTTTCTGTCATCTCCCTGTCACACGAGCCCAGGTTGTACCCAAATCCGTTTGCACCACGAATTAGAATTCTTAGTGTTTGTCACCAAACTTGCAAACTGACCAATACGTTTTGTGTTTTTCAGTACACCCGTGCCCACTGTGGCTTACTGCAAATGCCGTTAGTGTAACTTTACCGAAATGGTGACCTTTAGGAGAGCAAACCCAGCTACGACAGGTCAAGGTAGTATACAGATTGGTGGGGGCTGTGTCAGAGGCGCATGCTAGGCAAACAGGGATGAAGAGGTTCGTTGGTGTAATTGCACCGCCTTCAATTTCACCGTAGCATTCAAATAACGTTTGCATCCCTGTATTTGTGACTACCTTCAAAGGACTTTGTTTCCTTTGAATTCTGGAAAATTAACCTCGTTGTTCGGGGCGAAGGAAGCATAAATCTTTGACGCTAAAGCCCTTAAACACTAAACTTCAACTCAGTTACATTAAAAATCCAGTTCGTACCGCGCAGTAAACACCCCGTCTCTATTATACAAAGCAGTCAGTTAATGCTGTATAGGGAAATAATCGCTGTTTGTTCTGAGATCCACACAAAACACATAAATACACTGTGTGGGCAGAACGTAGAATTTGTGAATGTTAAACCTGGTGGTACATATAGTGACCACTGGGTTTTAAAGGGTTACCTTACCTCATTTATTACACATAACTGGCAATACGCTTATGTCACAAGTAACAAAGTTTTCGTACGTGTGCCTCACAGTGCCGTCCCATTCGGAGACCGTGTTCTGGTGTCCGTATATTAAAAAAGGCCACTGAAGTGACCAAAACCGAACGGTCTAAAACTGGGGTCTTGTAATGAGCAACGTTCATCTGTCACCAGAGACAGTTCGGCGGACTGTTGGGCGTGCTCTTTTGGTAATCACGGAAGGATGAAACGGTGCAACGTAGAATATTAAATCAAGGGATTCTAATATCTGAAAATAAATGCTTGGCACGATATTCCATTCCCTGCAGCTTCGGTATGAAGAGAGACGAGCGACTTTCATTTCCTCTGCCGCAGAAAGCGATTTGGGTGCGATTTGCACGCCTGTCCACGAACGTGGCTTTGCGGTCAGGGGAAACAAGAGAAGCCCCTGAATCTGTTGTGATTGTGAGAGGAAGGGAAGGTTCTGTGAATCGGATATAGACTTCCACATCACAGAGGATTAATATCTCGTGTTTTGTATTACTGTGATCTCTGGAATTTGGTTGCAATTCGTTGCCAACTGTTTTGTGATTTCTGCTAGTCTGCCCCTTGCGGAACGTTCCATGCGCCCCGCAACACGTCATTCCCTTCACGTAACGCCCGCTCTGTCATGGACGTGCCCCCTGCGACCCGTTCTTCCAAGACGTTTGCTCCCTTCAGCTCTCCGACTTACGCATTCGTGATTTCTGCCAATTAGTCTACATGTCCCGCCCATCCATGTTGTGTAACATCGTAACTTGTCTGTGTCTGATTTTTTATGTTGTCTAAAATCGCAGTGTTTCAAACAACACATTTTCAGCAGATGATCATGTGTCATACGCCGTATGTCTGCCGTAACCGGTTTACGAACTAACTGACTCCTTGCAGCATATTCCTACTTCAGAAGCTGATAGTTCCTTAGATAGCTAAAGAGCACGGTGTTTTATGGAACCCGAAGTTTACTAACGTCTTAAGCGCAGCCCGCCGCCCGTCTGTACCCTGAGCCAGATGAATTCAGTCCACACGCTCCCATTGTATTCCTTTAAGATGCAGTTTAATGCCCTTCTGTCTACACTTTGGTCTGACAAGTGGTATTCTTCCTGCAGGTGTCTCCACCAGTACCTGTTCGTGTTTCTGTTCGTCCTGTGGCGGTGTCAGGTAATGGATTATAATCAAGGTGGCTTTTTTTCCGTATCTTGGTCCGCTTTTGTGGCACTTTCACGACAGCTTTATAAAATGATGTATTTTTAAAAAGACGGGGCTGCGGACAAGTCGAAAATGTCGGTCAGAAATATCTCCTGGCAACTTTTATGAAGAGATCCCTGTGACCGATCTCCAGCAGGATCCATCGAGTTCTGCGTGTGGAGTGTGGCCTTCCTTTCGTCAAGGCGTATGGATATTTTAAAGGCAGTTTGTTATTTTGGGCCACACGTTGTACGTACCTGCCAAGCAGTCTAACGGCAGTGTGTTTGTCTGTTGCGTGCAGATGCACCGGCAATCCGCCTCCTCTCGGCTTCCTGTTTTCAGTTTGTTTGCAATATCGTTAGACCTGCCGCCGTTTCATGTTTATCCACCAGCCGCTTAGCCAGACGGTGCGCCCAACTACTGCAATACACTGACTGCTCTCATTTTGCCTTTACCAGGCGATACATGGCTGCATACTCTCGGTATATCGACGGTTCGTGTTTCTTGCCTGTAAATTGTTTTAGCCATGCGAGCTGCACAGTACTGCGACGAAACAAAAGTTTGTAATCAGGTGTTCTGTTGCTCGGTGTTTCTCATTTGGGATTAGCATGACTGCAGGTTACAAGTGAAGTGTGATTTATTTACACGCCCAAGGAGGAAAGACCGTGGCGACCGGAGCTTGTGAACAGATTGTGAGAAGTCGATCAAATAGCTCTCTGCTTTAACGGCTGTTTTTTTTTTTCCTAGAGAATGCTTATGGGTAATGATCAGAAACCTCACGTTTTCCAGCTCAAGGTGTTATTCGCTGAGTTGCTGCCGGTTGCGCAGCTGGTCACTCTGTGAGGGATTTGTGGTGGACACTGTGGCAGTAGGACAGCACTTCGCTCCTCCCCTGTCAGTATCATTCCACCAGTGCTCCGTGTTCACACTTTGTCACCGACGCTGTACGATCGTATACGTATTCCGTACAGTTATTGGCCTCTTTAAATAACGCTCTTGAACAAGGAACATTCTAACCCACGAACTGTGCCTCTCTGAAGGCAAAGCCGTTAGCCTGTACAGTACAGTATTTACACAGTATGACAGTAAAATACTGGTAGGCTCTTCAGGCCTAAATGGTGCCTGCTGTTTTATGTGGCTGTTTTTATATGTATGCTTGGTTTCCCAGCTAAACTCCTCCCGCCCGTAATTACAGTCCATAGCGATTTGCCACTGCAGCGGTAACCACAACCTCTTAAATGCATATGTCGGCCCTGTAATCTGTACCCCTACCCTGTACCCTATTTCCGTGCCCTACATTGTATATCCGTGCACTTTAACCTATACTTCCACTCCGTACCCCAGTGTACGTAACTTTTATCAATATCCGTGCCCTTCACGCTCTCGCCATGCCTCATTCTGTATCCATTCTATATCCGTTCCGTACGTTCTATATACAGACCCTTTATCCTTCATTCATGCCCTACATTCTACTTTATCCTCTGTCTCTACCCTATATCCATGGCATCCGTCGTACTTTTCTTATTTAACAGGTGCGTTCAGTCTCAGAAGAATTTAATTCAACACAGAAGGGAGAGAATGAATATAAATAGCGAGAATAATACAGGAGATAGAAATAAGTTGCGCGATGTGTGGCAGCAGACACGGGAAAGGGGAACAGCAAGAGAAGAGAAATGGGGGCGGGGGCGGGGGGCGGGAGTAATCTGTTTAAAAAACGTAAGATCCCCAAGCACCGGCTGCAGGTTGCAGTTCTCTGACTTTGCTTTCAATTGTTTCCTGACTAAGGATACTTGAAGCAGCAGTAGCCTTTTGCAAGTGTTTGTGCGATTCACAGACGTCAGACTCAAGTATTTCAGAAACAGCTCGCATGCTGCAATGTACATTTAAATGCCAACTGACTGTAAGGTTTGTATTGTGGCACACTTTCACACTGCGATGTGGGAAGTGCCATGTGCAGTGCTGCAGGTGCTTATCCACGTGTCAGTTGAATATATCGGGGTAGAATGTTTTCTTTTTCATGGCTCGACAGCCCCCTAGGGCCAGGGACTCCTCACTGTCGAGGCTTCGCGATCACACTCAATTAGACACATCACACTTGGTAAAACTCCTCTGGACGAGCGATCAGCCCGACGAAGAGGCCTCGACCTAACACACACCACTCACAAGAGAGAGACATCCTTGCCCCCGGCAGGATTCGAACCTGCACCCCCAGCAAGCGAACGGCGACAGATACACGCCTTAGGCCGCGCGGCCACGGGAATGGGCGAGGTGGTATGTTACTGCGCATGTTACTGCGCATAATTAACTGCGCAAAGTAAGAAAGGAAAGGGGGAAATGCTATGTAATTATTTGGTGAAATGACAGCAGGATATTAAAACAAATTTTAGTCAGTGGTTATGACTCATACTGTGACCATGTGGTATTAATACTTTAAAGCCCAGCGGTCACTTTACGTACCGCCAGGTTTAACATTCACAAACTCTACGTTCTGCCCACACAGTGTATTTATGTGTTTTGTGTGGATCTCAGAACAAACAGCGATTATTTCCCTATACAGCATTAACTGACTGGTTTGTATAACCGAGACGGAGTGTGTTTACTGCGCGGTACGGACTGAATCTGTGTGTGTGTGTGTGTGTGTGTGTGTGTGTGTGTGTATACAGGCCAATATATATTATATATACAGCAGGTTAATTTTGGTCTCTAAAGGGTAAAGAACAAATTAGCGAAGTCTGTTTCATGGAAATGTATATGTACCTGGAGTCTTGCGCCTGAATATTTCGCCTCACTTGATCTATAGCAGCCTTATGCGTCATTCGCTCTTCATTGCTTTCTAACCTGCACCACTGAATGCTGCTCTGTTTTGGACTGTTAAGGGTTAAATTTACAAAATTTTAGAGATTTTTGTAAAATATTAACAGTGCGTTCTGTCTGTAAATTCGCACCGCGTTTAATGTATTCACTTTATTATCAGGGACCTGGGCTTCGATTCCCGCCTGTAACAGGAATTATTCTCTTATTCACAAAGTATAAATCGGTCATTATCATATCGACTTCGCCTCTGGTGTAATGCAGCCTGAAAGTGAAACTTCACACTGACGTCCACCCGTAAATGTCCGGGCAGTAGGTGTGCCTGTGCTGTATGTTCTCATTAAGACCTGCCGTCATTGCCTTCAAGCGGCATTCGGAGTCTCCTGCAGTGTTAGTGTTCTCGCAGAGTGTACATCAGTCCATGTATAGCGTCAGAGGCTGAACGGACCCGCAAGCTGCTATGATCGTATCTGTCTGGAGGACAAACAAAACAAAGGTCAGATTCTTGATCGATGATATGTTTGCCTACAACAGCGTCTGTTTGCTCATGGCGAAGGGGCTTTTAAGGGAGACTTAGATGACGGCTTGAAATTGTCGGCACAAATAAACTGCGAACATCAGCACGGGGGTCGGCGCTTTCCCTCGCTCGTTCGAAATTCCTGTAAAACTTACAGAATTGCAGAGTTCGTCACTGTTGATGTACTGATTTTATATTTAATCCCGTGTCCATACTACCCTTTTCGTTGCCGTCTCTGTACTGCACCACCCTTACTGCCTATGACAACTCACTGCTGGTTTTGTTTTCTGAGGCATTTACGCCAGTGGCATTTACTGATTGAATTTCGAAGCCGATTTTGAAGAGCGACGTCGTCTCCCATTGGTTGAGAACAACTGCACTGCTACGCAATGTGTCATGCTTCCGATTCTGGCAGGACGTCCCAGCGGCTGCTGTGTCCTACGGAAACTACGGCCAGTGACGGAAAACTTCCAAATTTCGGGATAAATGAGGAGTTTATTTTGAAAAACAGGAATGCCTGCTTGCCACAGTAACGTGTGTTTTGATTACTCAACACTGAGGGATAAACATGTGGGTAGGAGGCGTGCCGTATCTAAACTAAATTCCGGGGCCAGTGTACATTTGATTACAACAGTTGTACCCGGTGCTGCGGGTCACTATCATGCGCGTCTTCGGACAGATAAGATTTCTTGCCGTAGTGGACGTTTGTTTACGTAAATTCGTCGAATTCTCTACTACTGATAAAGCGTTCGGCAATTTTAGAAACATATCTGCTGTTTGCATGGCCTCACATAGTGTTCTTTCATTTCACAAAGTTTATTCTAATTTAAAAAGAATACTAATGTACGTAAGTAGCCGTACCATTACTTAGGCCGTTAGTTTCCGGCCTGTCAACGCGGATACCAGCCTTTGACTGCAGGCCAGTCCACGAGGGTTTGATGGGAAAGGTTGCCCTCGCAGTACATCGGCTTTCCCCTGCGAGCACCATCGCACACAGTTTCCATGTTCATCCATTTATCTACCACGGACACTGTATAATTTTGTCAACTGAGACCGCCTTAACAGTCACACTTAATACAAATAGTGAGGTTGTGTTCGACTAGGATGTAGCATGCCGTCCGCGTGAGCAGCGACGCAGTACGTTTACGCCAATGCCAAAGTGACCGAAACTAACAGCGTCGCTGGCGATAACACCCACAACTGCGCACTGTTCTCAGCCAGTTCTATCACCTCATATCGTCACAGTTTATCTCAGTAATATCTGACTCTATGTTATCCAGGCGTCCCTTGTTCGGTGTCAGACGTGGCAGTTGAAATTAGTAATCACTCGGCTAAAGCCGGCTCCATTTCACAGGGATACGAGGCATTGTCAAAGCTGATTGAACCGTGCGTATCTCGCGAATCCACCAGTGCATATCGTCCGTAAGGCCGTGTGTTCTGCAGTGTATCAGTTAACACAGATATCTCTGTCAGAGCCAGCAGCACAGTAGTGCGAGCCTCAGCCGTGCCTCAGTGTTTGTGGCAGGTGCCAGTCCTCTGTGACCTGAGGTGGTACAGCTTTCAATTTAAATTCCTTTGCCTCCCTATCAGGCTTTTGTGTGCACTGTCCTGAAGTCCGAACACGTTGACTGTGTGTGCTGTGCTCCTGCACGTAGGAAGCACAACTGGCGGTGTACTCACATTGCGTCCCGGTTTAGGTGGCCGTTCTGAGTTGCCTTTCGTGGGTAAAGCTGCGTTGCACTTAGAGTTAATGCCAAGCGGGTGAGTCGTACTTCTGTACAGGCATTTTTCTCTGTGAATTGCAGATGTTGCAGTTTCACTTATGTGGCCTGTACTCTTACCTTCGCTGTAACGCAGTTGTGTGTGCGTGCGCGTGTGTCACTGTTCTCTTCTGTTTTAAAAACTAAATAACCTGCGTCGACGCACCCCAACGAGCCCTGATTTTGGGGCATCTTTGGTACTCTTCCCTACCTGTCTCTTTTTTCCTTTGGCTTTTTCCTTGTTTTGAACATGCGTCCGCACCCCTGACGTACCGACGGAGTGAGAAAGGGTGCAAAATCCAACGTAGCGCAGTGTGCGAGGGAAGTGATAGTGTTGCGTGCAGTCCCGTACACTGGCTGCTTGAGATCCAGCGTGTTCCATATTGATGGCTCACATCGGCTCCATTAATCAATTGTAAAAAGCCCAGTAACTGGAAGTAACTCGTACCTGCCATTTGGCCAAGGCTGTTCTGTACTGTGCAGCAGTGGCTGGGACGCAGGCAGTTTGTAGCAACCAGTGTGCAGTTTTAATAGGGGTTTCTAACATTCACGGAAGTGGTCAGTAAATGTAGCGAAAATGGCTGGACGTCTGCAGTTTCCGAGTGAATGAAGCAACAGAATGACCACGTGATCACTCTAGCACAGGCCCGCTCGACTTCTAGCTTGCGGACAACCTGTTGCCCGCAATACTCTATTTTGTTGTGCTAGGTCACCTAATAACAGGGTAATGTACACATTGTCCTGTTTTGGTAGGTTTTGTTGCACACCTGTCAGACTAGGCAAATCTGCACGTGTTTAACTTGTTATTCTTTGTGACAGAAACCTCTTGGTCTGACCCAGATTCTGTGGACTGGTTTTTATTTTATCTGCCAAGGCACTTCTGATAATAACCGTAAAGCCACTCCCAAAATGTTAAGCTCCTCTGCTTATTTTCTTGTGTGTTTTGGCTGCCACTGTCATGGTGGCACTAAGCAGACCACAAACTAATAGTCTGACACAATCAGTGATCAATTTATATGTAAAATTTGCATTAATATTGATCCGAAGTCACATTTTCTTGACCCACTCTGAAAGATTCGCGTCTTTGTCAATTTTGTGACTGCTAACGTATGCAGAAGGGCGCGCAATTAGAAAACGTGGTATTTTGTATGGCCATGAGAAATTTTGAATTATAAACTTTTGATATAAATTGGAAATATAAATATGTATAACGCACTGCTTTCATGTTGCTGAACATAACGCAGTAATTCAGTTAGATAAGTTGTAGGCTTTTGATTCATCTGTCAGGAAAAAAAAAATTTGCGGGCATCAAGTGTGGCCACTGCACGAGCGTCAGTTAGCACTCTGCAAGAAAGTAAGAACCAGGTTCTTGTTTGGATCTAGTAGCGTCCGTGTACCGGAGTTAATAGAAAAGAGTGTACTGGTTCGTTCAGAATTTGTAGACAACGGACGTCGGCTGCCTTCTTTCATAAAGTACACAAACGACACCCAACCCACACGCGCAGTGCACCAAATTGCCGCAATTTCCATACATCCGCCCGAAAAACGAAAGCCGTTTCTATCATCTCTAAGCCGGTGACATTAAAATTCCTGGAAATCTGCCAATAGCAACAGGCTTGGAACGAAACCAGAATTTAAAAGCCGTTTTAAAAGCGCTCTGTTACAAATTGTTATGCCATAGCCGTCTATTTTTGTTCGTAGCTCTAAGATATGGAAATGACTGGAGACAAGTCGTGGCAAGTTCCCTGTCGAAAGTAATGATAAATCGTGACTGAAGGTAGCTGCATTGCCGACTTTTCACATTTTGTCTCGCATTAAGCTAACTTTAAGAAAATGGCACAACAGTGTGCGGTTTCGAGATTCTACGGTGGTGTTGAAGATCCAAGGCTTCCTGGAGGTGACGCTGTATCAACTGGTAAACATTAACAGCTGTTTCGGGGAGTTTTTTTTCATCTCAGGATCAGACAGTCCAAGAATAGCGACTACTGGACTGCTTGAACGTAAAGAACGACGCACTACGCTCTTCCGAAACGTCGGAAAATTATTTGCCAGTCCATACAGCTCAAGGCCCAAGAGGACTTCAATAAGCCTACGTCGAGTTAGTTGAACGACAAAAGCCTGTGGGACTGGCACTGCGGGAGGCTGAATAAGCGAGAGCAGAATGAAGAGGCATGAAGAGATTGGAACAAAGGTACGCTGGAGTGGAGGAAGGAGGAAAGGAAGGGGCGGGAGAAAAAGGACAACGAGGAAGAGCAGGAGAACAGTCACATCGGAGAGCCAAGTAATTTTTCATTACGTCATCTTGACACGCCAGAAAGCGGACCGGAAGAACACAATCATTTCACGTCCGAGCGGTCGGCTGCGACGTTGTTGCCGTGCGATGGCATGTCGACTCTGTTACAGCAACGACGTAGCGGCGTTTTGGTTATGTCTAAGGAAGGCACGGTCCCGTGTGGTTTGGTTCAGAGTCACACTGGACTCTAGAGACGCACCTCGCTGGCACATGAACAACCGCCGGGAAGCCAGAAGGTTAGGAACAAATGAACGGCGCGTTCAGTGGCCGATCCACCATGGTGGAGTGAAGGACTGCGCCGTCAACAGAAAATTCTGTCAATGTTTGAAGTCTGTTCTTTAGGTTTCAAGAGATCAATTAACCCCGAAGATGGAGACAGCAACGATCTCCAACACTTCGACACGTGTCTACCGAACTCCGTGGTTCAGTTAGATGGTTGGTTCTGTATGCATTGCGTGAACTTGACAAACCAGCCGACGTTTTCAGCAGTTCATCCAGATGTTTATAGGCCTGCATGTTTCCACCTTGCTCTTCGTGTATTTTGGAGAATAACCAGTTTATGTATCTAGAGTAACGGTTACCCGTGAACACTTTTCGAGTTGGATTTAGAGGATGTTAACTGGCACAGCTGTGGTCAGTATGTGACGGGTCCCTGTGTATGACGCATCTTAAGTATCTTGAAAGCCATTAGTTGTCACTTGTTGTCTGTTTTGCAGTACATAATACATCCCGGTGTACAGTAACCTAGCAGTGCGACAGGTGCCCCTTTCTCTGCAGTTCATTACATCAAAACGTGCCCATTGTTCCCGGATGTACAAATTGCAAGCTACAGAGCCCATTCGCCCTGTCGGCGTTGCATCGTGTAGTATTGATCGCCCAGCCCTCGCTCCAGTTCCAGCCCATAAGTCGGGAGGACGTCACTTCCTGGTCCTGTATTTCGAGTTAATGTATCGAGAGATATCGATTTTAATCGCGCTTATATGCCTATATTGCGAATGTCTCTGTATCTTGTGATTGGATCAAGTATTAGCTACATGGCGTTCATTGCTAAACACTTTTCAATCCATCAGCCATGCTCGAACATTGCTGCAAACTGCGGTGATGGCGAAACGCTGTACGTCGAATTCGGGATACATACAAAACTAAGCCGTGGTGCTTTATGACCGCGCGGCCGCTAGCCTTAGACATACCAAAAACTGTGCAGCTAGACACAGAGACTCCCTGATGGTAACGAAGGGGTGTCAAAGTAATGCTGTTACCCTGACACGAATGTGTGCGTAGTTGGTTTGGTGCAGACTGGGTGACAAGTAGCAAGTGCGAAACTCTTTACTGCGTCATTTCCCCTACTAGTTGTTTAATCTGTCTCAGGCCCAAATATTGTACTCAGCAGGTTTTTAATCATTGATACGTTATTTCATAAGGAGGACGTTTAAATTGTATGCAGCAGTTCTAAACTCAAACTGGATTTCTGAGACCCGAGGCGATTTGTAAGAGGGGTGTAAGTACTGAATGCCTTGGGCTGCCGTCAGTGTAGCTGGAGTGATTAATTGTCGTGCATTTCTGTGGCCTGTTTACAGCAAGGTAGTGCGCTCTTATACAGTCTGTCATTGCGTCTATGAGATACAAGCAGGGTTGGACAGTTTTGTTTCCAGATGTCTTTATTATTATTATTATTATTATTATTATTATTATTATTATTATTATTNAGATGTCTTTATTATTATTATTATTATTATTATTATTATTATTATTATTATTATTATTATTATTATCATCCGAATTTCTCACTCCTCAGCTTTAGCTGGGAAATATTCACCCATCCTGGGATGTATCATCAACAGGATTAGGCTCGGTGGTCTTATGTGTAATTTAGGAAATTTCTTACAATTGAGCATGCGCCAAGAATTACCACTGTTTGCATCTGTATATATGTGTTTGGGTGCAGGTTAAGTCTCTTTAAACTTTGTGACAGTGACTTTTGAATTATTCCCGTAGCTGAAATTACTATCGGGACCACTTGTACTGCGTCCTGCTTCCACATAGCAGGTATTTCGATCGCCAGTTCTTGGTATTTGTTGTGTTTTTCGGTTATTGTTTTGGCGAGATTGTGTGTATTTGGAATAGCTATGTCTATTGGGAAGGCATTTTTTGTTTTCTTGTTCGTGAGAGTTATGTCAGGTCGGTTGGAAGGTATTGCTTTGTCCGTAATAATGCTGCGATTCCACTACAGTTTGAAGTTGCCATTCTCCAGCACGTTTGCTGGTTTGTACCTATAGTATGGGCATTTGTGTTCAGTTAGTTCAGCTGCTTCTGCCAGTTTCTGGTGTACAACTTTTGCTACTTCATCATGTCTTTTTATATACTCGGTAGGTGCCAGCTGTTCCATGCTGCAGTAATGTGCTGGATCGTCTCCGGTTCTTTTCCACATCTTCTACACACCTCGTCGATGTTTGGCTGCTTCGAAATATATTTCCTGTAGGCCCTTGTCAGTATGACTTGGTGCTGTATTGCTGTTAAAAATCCCTCTGTTTCGGCGAAGAGGTCTGCATTTGTCAGCCATCTGTTCGACGCTGCTATGTCTACAGGTTCTTGGCTAAGGTCATGCGGGTGTCGGCCGTGATTATTATTATTATTATTATTATTATTATTATTATGAGATGACTGTAAACGCTAGGAGCAGTGACATTTGGCGCACACAGGGATCGGGACATAATGATATTGGCAGAGTTTGGGAAGGCGATCTGTTGCAAGACCCGGTAGCCGAAGACAGGATAACATTGCAACGTCTTGAGGCCTTCGCTCTTCTGAGGTATGGCGCAAGTCTGATTGGTACTTGGTTACCGACGTTTCGTGCAGCCTATTGGTCCCATCTTCGTGGGTCAAGCAGTCCAAGGAGCTGCTACTTGCACTGCTTGATCCTTGAAGATGGGACCGACAGGCTGTTTCGAAACGTCGGTAACTGAGTAGCAATCGACGGTGCACAGTCTCTCAGAATTGCGGAAGCCCCGCATCACGCATTAAAGCGTCTCTGCAGATATTCCTGTTGCGGCTCACGTGTCACGTGTTCCTCCCATTTGATCCTCTTTGTGTTGTGTTGTGAAAATGCCGACGTTTCGGAGGCACATTGCTGACTGTGTGTTGTATTCCTGTACATATTATCCGAAAACAGTCCTTGGTCACATTGGAGGTTCCCACAGCATTAACAAAAAAAATAGACTCTTGTGGTTGGTGACGTCATGTAGATTTGTGTGGATTCCTCTCAGAGGTTACAGCATTTCTATCAGACTACACGGCGTCACGTGAGTCAGTATTTTTCCGTTTTGGTTACCTCATCCCAGTGGCAGACGATTCGCCTGTAAATTGTTGAAACTTGCACAGCTTAGTATATCAAGGAGAACCTGCATGAAACCTAAAAGTCGGTCATTCTAGCCGCATCAGTCATAACGAGACGCGCTGCTGCCTTCCGCAGGAGATTTATGGGATCAGAGCCGTCACCGACCTCCGTTGACACGCAGTCAACGTGTCTGGCAAACACGTAACGTCGGTCAAATTCCTGCTTCTAGTCGTCTGCTGTCACGTTTTGCGACACGGAATGAAGAAATCTCAGCTATGTGCCCCAGTAACGTCAAGAATGTGCGGTAGTTCTCCGGCTTGATACATGCACAGATTAGCGAGACGGCCCGACATGAGGCTCTGCTAGATACCCGTACTGCATCGATCGTCGGACTCACTCTTCCAGCAGGAAACTTAATATCGCAAAGGCCTCTTCTGTTAACGAAGAAATGCTGCAAAGCTTTTCGCAATGTGCCAGAAGTGTTTAAGGTTAATTAAAATACGCTGTGTGTGAGATGGCTAGCCTTGCTGTGCATGTTGCTCGAACTCATTTGCATTGTCCATTTTCAGTTCGCAGTGCACAAACAAGAGAATGCTTTTACCTTGCTGTTTTTCTTCAGATTTTTTTTCCGTAGAGGGTGCCATCAGGAAAATGCAGGTCTGCGGGAAACTGAATGGCATAATTCGGAGACTCGATTTTCTGACATTAATTTGCTTGGGAGTAATTTAAAATTACAGTAACTAATAAGGCATAAATAGAGTTTTAATGACGTTGTTCAGTATCAACTTAAGATCTGAAACAGGTTTGCAGCTTTGGAACACTTAAATGTTAGTGAGGACATAAATAGGGCTTGGGAAAACATTAGAGAGAATATCAAAATCTCGGCTCAAGAGAGTCTAGGTCTACACGAACGGAAGCAACATAAACCATGGTTTGATGCAGAATGTACAGAATTTTTAGATAAAAGGAAGCAGGCTAAAATTCAGTGGTTACAGAATCCAAACCAAAATAATGGAGATAATCTGCACAACGTAAGACGTGAAGCTGGTAGACATTTCAGGCACAAAAAGAAGGAGTATCTGAAAGCTAAAATTAATGAAATTGAAACAAACAGTAAGAACAAGAATATAAGAGACTTTTATAGGGGTAACAATGAGTTTAAGAGGGGGTACCAGCCTAGGATTAATGTAGTAAAGGATGAGAAGGGTGACCTGGTTGCAGACTCGCACAGGATTTTGGCTAGGTGGAGGAATCATTTCTCCCAGCTGTTGAATATACACGAGGTTAATGATGTTAGGCAGACTGAAGTACACACGGCAGAGCCACTAGTGCCTGAGCCCAGTGCCTTTGAGGTTGAGATGGCTATTGAAAGCTAAAAAGCCACAAATCACCAGGTATTGATCAGATTCCAGCAGAATTGATTAAAGCAGGGGGTAGGATTATTCGGTCTGAGATCCATAAACTTATTATTTATGTTTGGAATAAGGAGCAATTGCCTGAGGAATGGAAGGAGTCGGTCATTGTGCCTACTTATAAGAAGGGTGATAAAACAGATTGTAGTAACTATCGAGGAATATCACTTTTGTCAACTACGTACAAAATTCTAACAATCTGTTGTCAAGGTTAACTCCATATGCAGAGGAAATTATTGGGGACCATCAGTGTGGATTTCGACGTAACAGGTCAACTAGTGATCGTATATTCAGCATTCGTCAAATACTTGAGATGAAATGGGAATACAATGAGGCAGTGCATCAGTTATTTACAGACTTCAAGAAAGCCTATGATTCAGTTAGGAGGGAGATCTTGCATAATATTCTCATTGAGTTCGGTATCCCCATGAAACTAGTAAGGTTAATAAAAATGTGCCTAAGTGAAACATATAGCAGAGTTCGGGTAGGCAAACATCTGTCTGACACGTTTCCTATTAAGAATGGCTTGAAACAAGGAGATGCTCTGTCGCCATTGCTTTTCAACTTTGCTTTAGAATATGCCATTAGGAGGGTTCAGGCAAACCAGGAGGGCTTGAAATTGGATGGAACACATCAGCTTCTGGTTTATGCTGATGATGTTAATATATTGGGCGGAAGCATACATAGCATAAAGAGAAATGCAGAAGATTTAATTATTGCTAGTAAGGAGATTGGTCTAGAAGTAAATGCTGAGAAAACTAAGTACATGGTCATGTCTCGAAATCAGAATGCACGACACAATCACAACATAAATATAGATAATAAATCCTTTGAAAGGGTGGAAGAATTCAAATATTTGGGAGTAACCGTAAGGAATCGAAACTCCATTCATGAAGAAATTAAGAGCAGATTGAAGTCGGGGAATGCTTGCAATCATTCGACGCAGAATCTTTTGTCTTCCAGGTTGCTATCCAAAAACACAAAGATTAGGGTGTACAGAACTATAATTTTACCTGTTGTTTTGTATGGGTGTGAAACTTGGTCTCTCACACTGAGGGAGGAACAAAGACTGAGGATGTTCGAGAATAGGGCGCTGAGGAGGATATTTGGGCCTAAGAGGGACGAGGTGACGGGGAGTGGAGAAGACTACATAACGAGGAACTTAATGACCTGTACTCATCACCAAATACTATTCGGGTAATCAAATCAAGAAGAATGAGATGGGCGGGGCATGTAGCACATATGGGGGAAAAGAGAGGTGCATACCGGATTTTGGTGGGGAGACCCGAGGGGAGGCGACCACTTGGGAGACCCAGGCGCAGATGGGAAGATAATATTAAAACGGATCTTCAAGAAGTGGGATGGGGGCATGAACTGGATTGAGCTGGCTCAGGACAGGGACAGGTGGCGGGCTGTTGTGAATGCGGTCATGAACCTTCGGGTTCCATAAAATACGGGGAATTTCGTGACTAGCTGAGAAACTGTTAGCTTCTCAAGAAGGCCTCTGCTCCATGGAATGAGTGAGTGAGTGAGTTAGTTAGTTAGTTAGTTAGTTAGTTAGTTAGTTAGTTAGTTAATGGCGTTGTTACTTTTGCGTCAGTTACTCGTACGTTAACCCTCTATAGCCCAGTGGCTACTGTACGTACCGCCAGGTTTAACACTCACAAATTCTACGTTCTGCCCACACAGCGTGTTTATGTGTTTTGTGTGGATCTCAGAACAAACAGCGATTATTTCCCTATACAGCATTAACTGACTGGTTTTTATAACCGAGACGGAGTATGTTTACTGCGCGGTACGGACTGTAGCCCTTTAGAGCCCAGTGGTTACTGTATGTACCGCCAGGTTTAACATTCACAAATTCTACGTTCTGCCCACACAGTGTATTTATGTGTTTTGTGTGGATCTCAGAACAAACAGCCATTATTTCCCTATACAGCATTAACTGACTGGTTTTTATAACCGAGACGGAGAGTGTTTACTGCGCGGTACGAGCTGCATCTGTAAATGAAATTCGGGTTACTAGCCGTGTCGTGGCTCAGGCTGTTAGTCGCTGGCCTGTGACCGCGGAGGTCCGGGTTCGATCCCAAGGTAGTCCGTGTGAGATTTGTGGTGGGCGCCTCTTGTTCCACCACAAATTTATGTACAGATTGAGGCCCCGTAAACAGGGACGAATTTTCTCTGATGTTTTTAGCATATCGATATAAATGAAACGCTCTATGCAAAATTTCAAATTTCCCTTTCGGAAGAACTGATTTTTGACACCCATTTGTAGCAAGTAAGGGTTCAGTGTTAAATTTTCCGTTTGCTGCATTCCACACCTGTCGTGTCAACTAACTCGAGGTTGCAGGGTCCGTTTTGGCAAGGTCAAAATTCCTCGGTTAGCCAAGAAATTCCCTGTGTTTCATTTTTGGAAGCAGAAAAGTTCATTACCGTGTTCACAACAGCCCGCCATTTCTTCCTAACCGCAATCAGACTAAGCCATCCCACGCACCGTCCTATTTCTTGATGGTGTCTTCTAATACTATCCTCCCATCTGCGCCCATGTCTCCCAAGTGTGCTCCTTCCAAACCCAGTTTTCACCTCTTCTCTCCATCACACATCCTACTTGCCCCGCACTTCTCTTTCTTCTCGTCTGATCACCCAGATCCTTTCTGCACTGCATACGTAGTTAGTTAGTCTCGTGTCAGGCTGCGTCAAATCGCCCGCAATCCGCACTACGTCCTTGCGCGACGACCTGCTGTGTGTTCCCACTGCTTGCGAACATCTGATGTCTCTGGCTTCCAGTGCTGGACAGAGGGAAAGGGCTGAAAGCGAAATGTCTGAAGTTAACTGGCGTGCTTGTCATACTTGTCGGGAGCAGAGGCGTGACTGATCTGCGGATCAATAAGCAGCAACAGGTAAAGCACCTTCTGACGTTGCGCTGCGTTACAGAGTCGGGCCACGAACACGAGTACCGCTGAGACAGGGATCTGTCTGACCCATACACTCGTCTGGGGTATGTTTAACAAGGGGTTGGCATCAGTGGCGGACTGACCCGTACATGTTCTGTGCGTTGTTTAACGATAAATTGGGATCAGTGGCGGACTTACCCATACACCGGGCTGTGGGATGTTTAGCGATAGAGTGGGATCAGTGGCGGACTGACCGGTACATGGTCTGTGGGTTGTTTAACGATAAATTGGGATCAGCGGCGGACTTACCCATACACCGGGCTGTGGGATGTTTAGCGATAGAGTGGGAACAGTGGCGGACTGACCGGTACATAGTCTGTGGGTTGTTTAACGATAAATTGGGATCAGTGGCGGACTTACCCCTACACCGGGCTGTGGGATGTTTAGCGGTATAGTGGGATCAGTGGCGGATTGACCGGTACATGATCTGTGGGTTGTTTAGCGATATAGTGGGATCAGTGTCGCACTGACCCATACACTGGGCTGTGGGTTGTTTAACGATGGATTGGGATTAACGGCAGACTGACGCATACGACTGTCTGACTGTCAGGTCACGAGGTGTTTAAGGATGGACTGGGATCAGTCTGGGACTGTCAGTAATGAAACTGTGGGTTTCGTAAAAGTCGTGCAGTTTCTGTACAGCATGAGCGTCTCGAGGGCTTTGCTCCAGGTCTTTAGTTACTTTGTATTAACTAATGAGAGTTAGGGTTTGATTGGGATAATATTAAAAAATTTGTGCAACAGTATTTCTCATAATAGCAACAACAGCCCTTCAGGTGCACAGTGGCGCCACCTGACTTTAACGTCCTCCTGCACCAGCCACATCACTCCCGCTTCTGCTTACAAACATACGGCATTCCATGCTAGCACCCCCCCCCCACCCCCCGCGGTCCCGGAAAGACACTGATCTGCTCGCACATGACTTCGCGACTGTCGTGACGTCAGCCTAAAGTCGCCGACCTGAAGTCATGGGCTTTATGAAAGTAATTGTACTATGTACGTGTATATATATGATCGCTTGTCTGATATCCATTTCTGAAGCCACGTGACAATCTGTTGTCTTCTTAAAGTTCCGTTTGAGTTTCTCCATAATTCTAGCTGCCGCCTGACGACTGTTGATTTGTGCTCACTGCTCACCAATCTTAGAAGGGCCGGTTGAACTCGGAAGTGTGACGTCTTGGAATGTTTGCAAACCTCATGTAATATTTAATTATAAATGGAGTTCTGGTTGTTTTGTAGACCATTTCAGACATTTTATTAAGCACAGAGGATATTTAAATCTAAAAAATATAAGATCGGTAAATATTGTAAAAGGTGTAGAATGGTAGAGCAAGTAAACTGACAGGTAAGGTAAATTTACTCACCTGAATTTGTTTACTTTAGTTTACTCAACAAATCTCTTTCAAGCCCCGAATCAGGCTGTAAATTGCCGGCTGGGTTCGATCCAAGGTCAATCCGTACGGGATTTGTGATTGTCAGAGTGGCACTGGAGACATTTTTATCCAAGTACGTGTCGGTATCATTCCACCAATGCTCCCAGTTCACTTACTGATCTGTCACCGACGCTATGACTTACTGATCTGTCACCGACGCTATATAATCTCAGTAAGTGATTGCGTCGTTATGTAAGGCATTTAGAAATTCTGCTTCGAGTGTGGGAACGGTGTCTGTAAATGGCCAATAGGTGAGAATTTGAAAAAGGTCGTGGCATATTTTAAGGAAGTAGTCTAAATTCTGACAGTAAGAAAATATTTTTCAAGAGAATCGATGTACCTGAGAGACGCATCTTGTTTTATTCTTTGCTTATTTTTGCTCTCTCTAAAGATATCCGTTGTGTCTGCATATCGCACTCTAGAATGATTTTTGAGCGTGCAATTTAAAGTCGCTGTGGATTTGTAAGTTTGCGTTTAGTACATGACAGCAGGTTGAACGAATGCGTGTGGGGCATTGGTGGAACGGTGCTGACAGGGAAGGGCCGAATTACTCGATAAAAGAACTTGTCACGCTGCTGTTTTGTCCACCTTAAAACCTACGTGAAAAGGCGTCGGCTCAGACCCGTCTCCGCGTCTAAACGCCCGAAACATGGCGTGGCTCACCTCCATTAATGATAAAATGACTGCTGAAAATTACGTTAGGAAGTGTGTGGAAGGAAGACTCGTGTCCTAATCTGGGCACTGCCGTCATGTGCTCCTCGACAGACTGTTGAATGTCACGTGACAGCTCAGGATAGCCGGCGTTCGGGTCGGCGTATGGACCTGGCACTTCCTGAATACAAAACAGCACCAAGTGCAGGACATTCACGTTGGGTGCTCTGGGGGTGTCGTGCTGTGTGCAGTGTGGGCTGACAGTAGCAGAAGGGTGCACATTACGGCACTGTGATGGCGCCCAGTGTGCATGCAACTTGAGGCTGATTGAACGCCGAACCAATCCTCGTCAGACCCTACGAACGTCATGAAACCTGAGCAGATGTGTGTACTGTGCAACATATTGCGATATCTGCCGCTTGCTGCAGTTACATTACCAACCTTACCAGACTGCGTCTGCCAACATAATCCGCCAAAGCGTGCCGTGGTTTTGTAGCGGTTTGACATGGCGTACAGCAGGTGTTACTTCGGCTAGGGTAGCCCAGTGGTACAGATCAGAAGCAGAAGTGCGGAGCCATCCTTTTGTTTTTGTTTGTTTTCTTGATCTGGCAAAGTTGTAAATGTTTTGAGTTTAAAATTTTGTGTGTTATAAGGAATATATACGAGCCCAGAAGTTTACCAACTTCGCTCATTAGTGTAAACATTAGCTGCAGTTTCTAAGTTTGCTAGAGTGTGTGCTGAAACGTCTGACCAATGTAACCCTCCGAGCTTCACCCTTCCGCCTGTCTGTGGGGCTGCTGCTGTATTGAAACTGATCACAGCTGCCAAGTCCATGCACACAGGAAGTTTCGGCCGTTAACGATGAAGCAGTGACACAGCAGCTTTAGCATGGCGTATGACATGAGTTCAAGCACAGTTCACACCGCAGGCAGTAATATGAAATTCGTTTATTGTTTATACATGTTGTGTCAACCGCCGAAACGACGCAGTCTGTATTAAAATGTGGTAGGGAAGCGATGAGTGAAATCTGTGTATGCCGTGTGTTAGTCCATGGCGTATGGAGACGTGGAAACCTCCATCAATATGTCTCGTTTCTACGTAACTGCGTAGTGTGTACTCCATAACGAAGAGCGGGGTAGCTCAGTCGATATAGTAACTAGACTACTGGGTGGGCGACCGAGGAATCTTGTTTCGATTCCCGCTAAAGGAAGTGTTTTTCTCTATACCCGCACCACCACCCGGCAAATTCCAACTGCCATTTCAGTAGATAACGGATGTGCTTTTACAGGACGTGAATCGGCAGAGGTCTGATGCTGACACTCACCTCCGTCCAGTGTCGGGGTTAGGAATGAGTGGAGCCCTAGCCCTGCTTCTGCTCTCTCCGTTCCTTTATATCGTGCAGGGACACAGCTGTACCGGAATTGCTGTGCATTTTTTATATAGGCCTAAAATGTTACACGCAGGTCTGAAGAAAATCACGAATGTTTGTCATTTATACGGAATTCTGTGTGACACGCTGCGTGACACGTGTGAAGGGAGTGCCTTGCAGTTATGGCAGAGTGGCGGATTTACCAAAAAGTGTGGTGCGTATCTTTGTTATTCGTTGTACAGCTCGTTGTAACCATGTGACGCCATCTGTGTAAATGGAATGGAGTTACATTAGCTGATGCTGTCCAGAGAAATCTCGAAATTTGTTACCCATAAAAAGTGATTTAACTACTGGTCTGTGCGGTTTAGAGAGATAACAGGCTGTATATCACCCTTAATTATACGGTCAAGCAGCGCTTCTGCGGTATCGAATTTCGATTCGCACTTTTACGGGGTGCATTATCCATAAAACTGTAGCTGTCAGAGGCAACTAATACTGACAGTGATTTAAAGCGGTGGCATCCAAGCGTGTCATAGCGCTAGGTGTCCAGTGGTTAGGGGGTCCACACAGACGGACCCACTTTATTACCCTGCTGTGCAGTCCGTCTGCGAGACACAAGAAACGATTGGCCACTCCGAATCTGATACACTATCACACTGCTGGTAATGGCTCCGTCATGTAACAGGATTAGCATAATGTTCACGCTCTGGTCCACGTCATTTGAACTCTGATTTCAACAGATGACCTTTAAATTGATCGTTTCGCAGGTTACAGACCTTTAGGAACACTACAGGTTAACGTTTACAGAATTCGCGCCATGATTCTGTACATTTCTTAGCTCGATGTACGTTGTCGATAAAGTATGACCCTGCAATGCCGACCGAAGCGTAGGTACCTCTTTGCGTCTTGCCTGCTTCGTAACGACGGCTGCCATCTGGCTTGGCTATTAAACAGCCACTTATCCACAAGCGGAGGGCAATGTATAAGCTACACTTGTAAGGCGCCAAGTCAGTAGGATGTTCGTAGAACTGTAGAAATGTTTCTGTGAATACGAACCTGCTAAAGAACACAATTAAGCCAGCGCACAAATGTTGTTATATTCCGCTTGTGAAGTTAGAGGTTAAGACATATATTCTCCCCTGTCGTCTGTTTGAAGACCGCGCGTGTTTACTGAAATGTAGGACGCGAATTTGCAAATATGATTGCCATCAGTATCGTGCTACATTTTTTTGGCCCAACTGCTGGCTATCCGGGGGGTCCTGCGGTCGGCAGTCTCGACACAGGGGTTTGGTTTTCTTCTGTCTTCAAACAAATGCCAAGATGGTTCCGGTGCAGCGCTACCCATTTAATTTCAACAGAACTAATCTTCTTGCCTTAGAGACCAGCAAATTATTTTCATGAATTTCCACGTCCTTTCTTCTAGTCACTGTTTCTCATTCAACTAAACCGTTTATTTTCATAACACTCATTAGAAGGACGAGTGGGCGAAACCTGGCAGCCCTGCAAGCCCTGAAGTTTTTTTCTGTCCTGAAATACAAGGTTGTCTCTCCTCTCCCATCGCTTTCCCTTTCACTTGCTCCTGTACGCCACGTTACACGCATCTCTCTCTCTCTCTCTCTCTCTCTCTCTTTACTCTTCAAAAGGCTGAAATAATCCTGGTGCTTGGAATTTCGAAAGACGATCAGTAAAACAGCATTCGCCATTAATGCCAAGTTTTTGTACATTATTGGAACTGTATGAATGAAATGAAAGCATACTGCTGTGCCGTGTCGTTTCCTCACATTGTTGCATCCAGTATCTCAACGTCTGTGGTACAAGGTCTGTGATTTAGACAGTGATAACAATCAGCTGCATTTTTATACGTCCAAAGCAGTCTCAACTCATTTGCAAACTCTGCTTGTTTAGTGACATTTCCAGTAAGTTTCTTCTTATCGCTAAGTGGGAACAGATACTTGCCTGGTGCAAAGTTCCTTCATCGGCTGTGCCACACCTTTTGTTCGTTAGTGTTCTGTCAGAGAGAGGGCAAATGCTTCATTACTTTAATGGGGGCCGCTTTCTGTTAAAGGAGGGAATATGGAATTCCAAGGACGCTTTCTCTCCATCTACACAGACTTTCGTGACAAAACAGCCAGGTTGAAATTTTGGTGCAACTCGGGGCACTGATGTATCGACACGTTTGGATCACGTGACTGTAATGCAGCTTTGTGTGTGTGTGTGTGTGTGTGTGCGCGCGCGCGGCGATCTTTGATGTTCCGTTTGGATGACGGTTGCTATAAATGCTTCATGTGGAGATGGCAGTACTGTTGGCGGCGAGTGGCTGTTAGCCAGTACGTTCGTGCTGTTGGTATTCACACAGACAGTGTGTAACATAACGTAAGGCAATAAATTGCCAGAGCAGGAAACACATGTTGCAGATGCCAGTGGTGTTTATAAAATGTTATGTATAAATCAAAATGCCAGGAAGCGCAGTCGCTGTGGACTGGGTGACCCGTGGTTCGATTTGCGGTAGAGTCAAGTGCACACCCAGCCTTTCGTTCAGGGGGTACTTGGACTCGGTGCCAGACCTGCGCACAGTCACCGCCATTCCTTTTCAGTTCCACATCAAATCCCTACCCAAAACATTCCTAACATTGTGCGGATGCACGGACCTAGCGAAAACAAAGATATCATTCGACTCGTCGAAAGGATGCTATCCACAAAAAGGTTCCCATATCACGTAGCATCAGCGTCGTTTCGTCAACGTGTCATAAAGCTCTCTGCTGTATTTATTTATTTATTTATTTATTTATTTATTTATTTTAATTTTTATAAACATTAAAAGTAAGTAATTACAATAATTTCTACTGTCATTTTGTAAGAATGCATTTTTTTGGCACTGGCACGTTAAGTAACCTTGTAAGCCGACTGGCTCCTCCCTGCCGTCTCGCAGCTCTTGACTTTCCCACACGCACGTCTTGGCCCCGTCACTGAAGTGTTTCAGTTGTTTCGCATTGTCAAGACATTTTATGAAACTGACGACACTCACCCTGGACGCGGAAGACACCGGCCTCGTATCTTCAGACGTATTCCGTCTCGTTAACAAAGTGCCGCTGAACTGTGTCTGTAACAGTTCATTTGCAGTTTTACTGCCGCGGCTACTGTAATTGCATTTATGAGTGCCTTGCTGTCCGAGAGCGAAACAAAGCGCATTATGTGTGAGACGGTTCCTCTCACTCTGTTCTCATTTCCTCTACTTGACGGATGTAGACCAACGAATTGTGTGGATTTTACAGAAATGGTTTCAGTTAGATTGCTTTTATTCATGTTGCTGTACCATGACGTATATTTTACACTGGCCATCAGTGCAGTTCACAAAGCGAACAGTGTGAAGTGCTGAATATGACTGCAGTGGCAGGGCTGTTACTTCTATACGGCAGTCCCTGGTTTGAAAGTCAGCACGGATAATTCAGCCGGCTTGCCGCTGTGTTTGACAGCAGAGGGATGTGTCTTCTATCCATCACCACCAGCAGCAGTAGGCTCTGTCTGTAGTGACGTGTTCCCTGCATCACAGAGTCCCTGCACTGTATTCACGTAACTTACAAATGTAAGTGCCATATTAGTGCGTACTATTGTTAACATTAACACTGATACTAGAAATAGGTGATGAAGTCACGGATGATCAGACTTGCGGGTGAAGTGGCACGTTTGTTGAAGAGGAGAAATGCGAACAGGGTGTTATTAGGAAAAGCCGAAGGTAAAAGCGTACGTGTAATACGCTGAAGTAGATAGGGGGATGTTATTAAAGTTGACGTCTTGGGATTATGGGGCTCAGTAGGGGGACAAGTGGCACGCTGTTGTGAAGGCGGTAATGAACATTTGTTGTACATAAAGTGTGGGGACTTCCATGTGCAGGTGTCTTGGGAAGGTAGCTGAAAATTGCAAATTTTATAAATTGCAATCAGAGAGCAGCCACGCCTATCAGATTTAGTGTGATTCCGTTTTAATGCCTCTGTCATTGCAGTGTAAGGCAGAATTTAAAAGGAGTGACATCTCTACCTGAAGTGAGATTTGAGCCCGCGATCTCTGCGAAAGGGAGGTGTAACACCGTACGGCACGACACGGCATTGCTGTCATTTGCATGTACAAATGCGTTACTTACCGACAGATGAAGGGGGAGGTTTCCTGACGAAAGGGGAGGCGTGCTTTGGGGTGTGGTTCTTTCGTGCCGCCTATTCTTGTACAGTGGGTTGCTTGCATAACAGGAGTAAGCATCCTTCAGACTCTGAGATTAGTTGGAAGTGAAATTGATTTATTTAATACATGCAGTGGCTGGATGGACACTGTGTCCGTTACAAGGGAAGGGTGGTTCTGCACCGGGTTGATCAATACGGGAGCCTCCCTGCAGCCCAGCGGTATGGAGACGACATTCCGCTGTATCCGTCGCCGCGAGCCTAAGGGCCTGGCTTACCAAGGGCTCTCAGAAATAACAAACACAGAAGTAGAATTTTAAATTTTTGGTTTCGACGACCACTTTATCCGGTACTGGATGTAATACGAGCATTACGTGGTTCGACGTCGACTAACATGTACCAGTATCATTAGTCTTGGCACTTAACTCTGAGCAGCGCGGGTGCAACTGCTGTTTCATGCCTCCCCGTTTCTTGAACTGTTAAATACGTAGCGCAAGTTGCCCAGACTGTGTCAGACAGGAATTCAGCAAGGCTACCAATGTACTTTCAGGTCAATAAAAAGTTGAAATTCCCTGTGTGCACGCAACGAAAGCTTCCAGGAGACTGGAGGCACAGCCCCACTCATTCTTAACCTCGGTATTAGATGGAGGCAAGTGGTCAGCCTCACGCCCTGGCCGCTTTAATCTGGAGGCATTGTCTCCGGTACCCACAGAGCAGGAGCATGTGTGGGCCCCACAACTGGTTTTGACATTTTGGAGGGATAAAATTCTCTTGCCGCTGAGCCGCCTGCAGATCAGGCAGCGTTCGTTCCAGTAAGACCGCAAGGTCTGACAGTGACACTGTGCCGCAGTGTTCTGGGCGTAAAGTGTTTCAGCGGTGTTAGTCATTCTGCCAAGTATCTCCAAAATAATAGCGTGGCAGTGCAGTGACGTAGACTGAGAACGTCTGATGACGTCGGACGTGAAGCGGCGTCATGAGGAGACCCCGTGACGTACATAGAAAGTATCAAGGCGTTCTTTACTTTAAAAATAGTGCACATTTTCGTGCTACACTTGAAAATATACAAGTGAAGAGATGTAGGCCAATAAGAAAACTCGGCTTTCCTTGTCCTGATTTTCATAGCAATATCACACGCGTGACAGGCATTACACCGGGATCTCTCATACCGAATTCAGCCCAAATCGGACAGTATGGAAAAATAATTATTTAGGCCCGTAGCCAAATAGTGCCTTTCATTGTGCCAGTTTTCACTAAACTCAGAATAACGTCTTACGCGTTTTTGGACACTATCGCAAAATTGCGCAAAGCGGCTCTTAGCTTTGTCATGTCTGTTCTTCTGTCCATCTATCCGTCCGTCTGCGAGTATGGAACAGCTGTGTTCCCACTGGACGAATTTTCATTAAATCTGATATTTTGAGTATTTTTCTAAAATTCTAGAGAAATGTTAAGTTTCATTGAAATCTGACAGGCATAACGGGCGCTTTGCATGGAGACCTGTGTACATTTATGACAATGTCTCTCAGAATTCCTCTGTAAATGTGAAATGTTTGGATAAAAGTTGTACAGAAAATCAACACACGTTTATGTTCAGTAACTATTTTCCGAAAATCGTACCGTTTTTTAGATAATGTGGGGAGATATGGTAGAGCCGGCCAGGCCACAGGTGACAATATTATACGGCGCATGCGGTTTGCATGCTGGATAATTCAGGCTACAGACACGCTCATAACATTTAACACTTTCTGCTTTTCCACGGCAAAAATTGTTACGCGAACACGTGTCAGTGTTACCTGTATACGTACATTGCCTCTCTTGTTAGACATGCACTCTGCCCCGCTTTACCAAACAACCGATAAGATACCCGCTGTTTATATTCCTAATGTTTCGGCCGGGCGAGTGTTCGCGTCTCAACGCAAATACTACGCTTGTGGGAATCCAGCGTTCCTGTCCTCTGCCTAAAGCAAGACAAACAGATGTCTCATTAGTTGCGAGTCCAACGTAGTAAGCCTTACACATAGATAGTGCTTGAATTGAAGCAGCGGGCCTTACGTTTTGCATTGTCTGCTCCATTGTGGTTCAGTAATAACGGAGTGCCAGGCTACTCACTGGCTGTCTAATTAGTGTGAAGAATCTGCGATATCGGTATCTAGACAGCATACGTCATAGCCCGTAGTTATGCTGCCTTATTAATGCAGTGTGTTTATACTGAACTGTGTGCACGATATTTGGGAACTGACTGCACTGCCTTTTTAATGTGACTGGTCTTAATTACGCTGAAAGTATCTGCTGCAGTCTTCTGCTGTCTGAATCACAAAACAGTTTGCATCCAACAGCTGCCTGAAACAAGAATGAGAAGTTTTTAAAGTAGGTAGTCGAAGATGATAAGCACCCTGTTTCACGGCATGTGACACGTATGGGGGAGAAGGAAATGCATACAGATTCTGGGAAGGAAAATATGAAGGAAAGAGGCCAGTTGGAAGAACTAAGCATAGATGGCAATAATGTGTAGGATACGTTGAAGTGGATTGGAGTTTTCTAGGTCAGGATTCGGTGAAGCTTTTGCTTGTTGTGTTCATGGTAATGAAACTGCGGGATCCATAAAATTCTGAGAAACTCGTAGCTGTAATCCTGTTATACTGAAAACCAATCAGGCGAAGAATGTATGTGTTCAACACCCTAAGCTTTGTGTATGTGAAATATAACTTACATTATAGCAGAGAGTGACACTGGCAATACAAGGCTGCATGACCCTCTATAACTGCGTCACTTCGAGCACTCAAATAAAAGGTGGTTTCAAAAACAAGGTACCAGCTCGTCTCTCGCGAAATAGTGTCCTCAGTCGACGATTTCTTCGCGTAACGGGCACGTGTAGGTCATCCATATCATCATACAGCCGGGGTAGAACACTGTAAGCGTGTCATCTCAGTACCACCCTTGCAATATAGTAGTGTCGAGCTTACGCCGATTAATTTACATCTCTTTGGAACCCTTAAGATGCACACAGGTGGAAAGCGATTTGCATCAGACGCCGACGTGAATCAAGCTGTCACCTCTTGGCTGCAGGCACTGGACACCAGTTCCTTTCACGCCGGGATACAAGCCTTCGTGCTATGGAAGGGCGAGTGCTTAAATGTCAGTGGTGAGTACGTGGAAGCCAGCTGCCCTCGTGCCCTGCAACCTGCACATTCACGTCAGATTAAATGTTTTTGCGTCAGGCTGTGTATCGCCTTATTTTTTGAAACTCCTATACATAAGAGGTTCAAAATATTTTTCTCAGTCTTAGCTATTTTGCATTCAAATTTCTTCTTGTTTTAACATATGTTATGGTACATACAGGCATTTCAGCAAGATTGCACTCTTAGGATAAACGCTGTGTTATGCAGGAGAGTATTTCTGCTTCACTCGAGTTAAGTGAGCCCCATAAACAAGTGTCAGTAACAACACTGCCGTCTGTCTTCCTTACCTGACGATTCATTTGAAACGGACATGTAAACGTCATTTTTCCGTCTCCCTGCCGAGTGGAAATCAAATTACCGTTTGCAGATTTACGACCTCATTTCAGACGCTGCGATCTGCACAGTCGTTACGATGCATTCGGCGTCTGAGTTGTCTGCGATGTCGGTGTTCGTACGGAATGAGATGGCACAATTAGTAGCTGCAGGTGCTGTGTTTGTGCTGACGATATGAGGTGCTGACAGCCACAGTATTAAAGTGGATCTCAAGGAAATAGGATGGAAGTTGGTGAGCTGGGTTCAGCTGGCTCGTTATAGGGACAAGGGGCGGACTCTAAAAGGTTTTGACGACGGTGTACAGTGTTGTGAAGTCGTGGTTTGTCGGACTTTTTCCGTCGTCAGAAGAATGCAATAGCTACAGTTTTATTGTATTTATCGTAATTTTAACGGTAGTTATTTTATTCTTCGGACGACGGAAAAAGTCCAGAAACTCAATATTGCACAAGTGGCGGGCTGTTGTGGACACGGTAATGAGCCTTCAGGCTACATAAAATGCGGAGAATTTCTTGACTAGCTGTGGAACTCTTAGCTTCTGAAGGAGGGCTCTCGTCCGTCTAGATGTTAGTTAATAATAATAATAATAATAATAATAGGTGTAGCTGGCTCCCTACACCATGTCGGGTATTGAGGGCGGTTAGGGGTTAACGCCACGCATTCTTCACGTCGATATTTCAAGCAGGTGAGTGGTTAGCAGTAAACAGGCAAAGATGGCGAAAAGGGACTGGCGGTAAGTAACAGGGGCAACACTGTACAACTGTTACAGATAGAGCGGTTGGCTGCATGTTCCAGCTGATACAGTTCCTAGCAAATACAGTCCATGGCGTTTGGCTGTTGGGTTGTGTGGCCCCACCATTACCTTAATCCTTTCCACCTTCTGCTGTGCGTGTCAATGATGTATCGCTTATTTGACCGGCTGATTTTTTGTTCTGAAATCTGTTTTCGGGTTTCCTTCTTGTAATTCCTTTTACGTTTGCTTTATGAGGCTTCTTTACGTCTGAGTCTTGCAAGAATTTATAAGCGGGAAGATGGCACCGAAGCCGCTGACATTGGCGTGTGTCACAGTGGCACTTGCCGTATCTCCTGTGTCACCTGCACTTAATTATGTCCGTTTGGAAACTGGTGCCTTAATAAGCTTGAAGCATCAGCTGTCCAGATGACATTTCCTTTGTACTGTTCCACCCTGAAGACAAAAGGCACCAAGATGCTCCGAAATGTCGGGAACCACTCACGCAACGACACGGGGTCACATTCCACAAGACTGGTCTGAGCTTTGTGACATTTGTTTTTGCTGCTGTACACCAACTTTGTAGCATGAGAAGGTTTTGACTTACAGCATGCGTGGGAAGATTATATCTGTATAGAAAATTTGGTCGAAAAACATAAATGAAAAACACCACTTCGACGACTTAATCTTAGCTGGCAGGATAATATTAAAATTGACTTAAATATGGTAGGTGAATGTGGATTGTATTGATGTGGCTCAGGATGAGGCATAAAGTAGGGGAATTATGAAAATGAGTTTATTTATTAGATGAGCCGAATCACCAACTCAAAAGGACCAGGCTGCATGAAGGCAGTCATTTAGTCAGTTCCTGTACCGCGTTTCTGGGATCGTGTGTTAAATTTATCGCAGTATCCCTGCCATAAAGCGAAGCTAATTGTAATGCGGGCGGCCTGCATCATTACTGCCATCAGCAGTGGATCCCTCTGGTCTATTCATTTTCGTAACGAACCTCTTTGTAAGGAGAACAGCTTGTATATTGCTGCTGAGTTGCAAGTTAATGCATAGGGCTGTTGAGTTTATGGGTTTGTGTGCAGAAAAGGGAAAGCTTGTGAGACGTTTCCAAGCTTCGTTTGTGAACGTTTCTCTCTAAACAGAACAGTACTTAAGTACCTAACTCATTGTGTTGGTATGCCTTCAGAAAAAGGCGGACTGTCTGTCCTAGGTTCGTTAGCAGAACATGGCGCCGACAGTAGCAGGATATTAAGAGCGTCGAGTTCATTTCGACAGTTAAGTACGATATTGACACCTATCCACGCGGAATATTGTCGCTTCTCGCAGTTCCTTTTATTTAGCTTCAGCGGCGCCTTGAAATATTAGTCGGGTTTAATGCGACCTACAAAGCAGAGGATATAACCTTGCTGTAAGCAGGCTGCAGTTGGCAGCGCGCTCTCGTGTTCCCACATGCCGTTGCCTTCAGCGACAGCCGAACTCTTCACAGACACTGTTTGGATATAAACACAGTAAATTCTTGATATTCAGAATTTCGATCTTTCGTGACTGATCCTACCAATCGGGATGAAACCACGTGGCTAGCAAGTCGGCTGCTCCCACACCCTTACTGTTGCAAGGTCAATGTCATCTCAGTCAAGTTCGGTTTTCATTAAGTGACGTCATCTGCGTCCGTGCTGTGGCGAATGAGGCTCTACTTCAGCCATTTACTTTGTTTTATCATTCGGCAATTTTTTTGTATTTTATGACAGACTTCCATGTTTTTCATGCACTCTGAGTTTACTTCGTATTTTTGGGACTGCTATTTCGTGAGTGTTTGAAACCAAGTAGGCTTCTTACATTGAAAATCGAGAGTGCGGTACTTACCTGTGTCAGTGACGGTGATGCGCTGGGCGTTACTGGCTGTTCCCGAAGTCCGTGACATGGCGACAGTGGGGTGCGTCTGGTGGGAGATTAATGGCGTCGTTGATGGATGGAGAGCAGCAGGGAAGTGATAGAGCTGATACTGCGGTCTGTTTTAGCGTACCGAATGTCAGTCAAGTGGAAAGGCTTGTTCAGGAGGAGGTCAGCTGGCACTAAGAACCAACTTGAAACTGCCTTTAAAAGACGAAGGAAAACTGAGGTTTGGTATTCATTGAAATTTCAGTGCTACAAGAAAGACGCTTTTCTGTTGACTGTCAGAAGGTCTGACGGTTATCGAGCATAGGGTGCTGAGAAAAATACTTGAGCTTAGGTGGGAGGAATAGCAAGGGACTGGAGAAAACTGCGTCGTGAGGAACTTCCTCATCAACTATCATTCGGGTGATAGTATGAATTAGAGTAAGGTGGGCGGTGCATGTGGCACGTATGGGGAGAAGCGAAGTGCGTGTAGGGTTTTGACCGGCAAACCTGCAGAAAGGGAGGGCTCGGAAGAGCCAGGCTTAAATAAAAGGATAATATTAAAATGGATCTTAAAGAAATTGGATGGGAGGACATAGGCACTTGGTCCTTCGAAAAAATAAGACGAGTCTTATGAGACTACATGAAGGATGCAAGGTCTGTACTTTTAGACATGCAGGTCTCTGGTCTTTGTGACAAGCGGGTTTGGTCTTAGTGTATACGTAAACACGGGATATAAATTTTCAGGTCGTATAACTTGAAATAAAAATGGCGATATCATAATGAATTGTAACTTTCCCCGGATATACGGGGAGGCTCTGGTAGCCCAACTTGGTCGCTGCCCTAGACCGGAAGCAGATCACGAGGAGTCTAGCCAGCACGGCCGGTCGAATTTTGAACCGGGCACCTCTTTGAGTACGAAGCGCACTTCATACTGTCTCCTTACGCAGGACAGGTGATCTGTTTTATGGCGTCCGGAAAACTGAATGCCGCTGCGCTGCCGCAGTTTAATTTGTAATTATACGCTATGAATATGTAGTACTACATGCAAAAAGTAAAGTTTGAATATTTCTCGCAGTTAATGAGCTGAAGATTCCTTTCTTCTGGGATGTGACGCCGTGTTGTTTGGCGCGCAGTTCACGAATTGCAATGGGTCAGGTAGTCATGCACCGCTTGACCCTTAAGACGACGTCACTGCGATCCTCATCTTTCAGTGTAGAGAGACGCCAATTTTGACACGAACTGCTACATTTCGGGAAATGAAGTACACTTAAATGGAGACACGAACCATCCCCATTATGCGTTACTTTGATGTCCTGTTTTGATGAGACGTTTAAAGTAACGCCCTTGTTCATGAGATGTGTAAAGCCGGAATTCTAATCCGCATGAAAGAAGTCTTCATTGACAGTCACTGCGGGTTGCGGGTTCGTCAAGGCGCGTCACAATGACGCCGTCCTGCCCGCTGCAAGGTTCTTTATTCAAGTACCGTCTCAGTACTCCTCATTGGTCGCTGCCCACACACTCCCTATTTCTTGTATGACAAGTTCCGTTACGTATGTTATTTGCGTAGCAAGATGACCCCTGTTGACAGCAGGTGCTTGTAAGAAAGTGTGGCCTGCCACGTGGCACCGTTTTGGTGAGCGTGGTTGGACAAGCGTGCGCCAGCATGTGGCCAGGAGGTGCTGCGACCGGCCAGCAGAAGTTCCGTCCTCAGGGCAGACCGGAGACGCGTTTCTTTGAGAGCAGTCGCCGAGTTATGTTAGACGACTTCAACTGCGGTGCGATCCGCCTTGCGCGCTTGGCGTCAGCGTTGGCAAGGCTATTGTTAGGCGTTCTTTACGACGTAAGAGTGCCGATCATTCCCATCCGTCCTTCTGCCTGCCTGCCTGCCTGCCTGTCACCTAGTATCAGCGACTAAACCGCTTTCGGATTTTCGTGAAATAAAGCGTAGATTCGTCGAGCAAGTGTCAGTTTCATGAGAAGCGGTTCAGGGACAGACATGATCTTCTGCGCGGCACAAATGCATTGCTCCCGTCTTGTATGTGACATTCGGCGGAGAAGTCCGTGTTGTCTGGCGGTGATGAGTTCCGAGAACATTAGCACAAGGACAGGGGTTCAGTTGAGAGCGTATATGAAAGTTTGCTTGTGTTTTCGACATTTTTCTTCCGATTTGGATAAAGTTAGGCAGAGGAGAGTGCGAGCCATAATTGACTTACGGGGACAAATTAACATCTATCCGTATTCTTCACATTCATTGACCGATTTCTGTGAAATTTGGTACAAAGTATCTGCACAAAATGGTGTTGAGTGCTGGTGAGTTTCATGGAAATCTAACGAAGGAGGTTGCACTTTTCGATGCATTAGTCGTTTACCGTGAAACCTAATGACTTTTCGTACCTAAAGAAGGCCTCCATAAAGTGTGTGCACCGTTTCACGTAGTGTACGATCTGCGATGTTGTTTAGTAAATACCCATCCTACCCTTCGAAGCTGTATGATCCGAATTACTGAGACATGAGTAAAGAAATAGCTGGGGAAGCAAACAGCATATAACTGGGAGGTACTGTACCAGAGCAGTTACTGGGAACTCGAACTGTTGCAGTTGCACCAGTGCACCAGCACAAATGTCAGTGAACCCCACCCTGAACGAGCTTCATTTCCAGAAAAGCTGTTTTGTCTCTTCGTTTCAACATGCCCAAGCTAGTACTCTGCTGTCCAACCGTCACTGCCTATTACCTCGTACGTTTAATTACAAAAGAAATTTCATTGCACTGTCCCTTATGCACGCTACGTACTTTTCCACATCTCAGCTTAACTGAATTTGTCAGGACGTTACAGCTGTAGCAATCACAATTCGCCTCTGTTAAGCTGAATATTACGGGCCGACTTGTCTCTGGAACACACTTCAGTGTCCTGTACGTCCATAGCAGTGCTTTAAGGAATTATCAGGCGCACAGCTGCTAAGTGCGTACTGTGCGGTGGTATTCTCCTACTGCCATCTCGGAGCAGTTCGTTCCCGCACCGCGCGTTGCTTTCAGTTGAAGCCGTTGAGCTGTGACAGCAGGCAGCTGAACTAGGATGTACAGGGCTAAAGCTTCCTTTCTATCTCACCATCGTACTTGAAACTGTGGATTCTCTTCAGCTGAGAAATTGCAGCTTGAAAACCTAAAACGTCTAATGTTGGTCGTCTTTTGGGCGATTTGCCCAGTCACAGTTACGCACTTTTGTGTTTGGCCAATTCCCCTACACCTTCCCGTGTAAACATGCTTCGCGTCAGCGCACACGTGGATCATTCAGTCACGCTGAAGAAGGAGGCAGTATGTCCCTCCAAAACATCGGAGCATGCAATCATTACACGGTGTATAAATCCAACGTACGGCTGTGGTTTGAAAAAAAACCCATGAGAACCCTGCGAATGAAAGGTAAGGGTTAATAAATCGTTGTGTCAAACAGCAGCCGAGACTGACGGCCTGCCGTCCGTTCATTACGAGTCCTCTTACCCCAAACAGCTGCTAAATGAAATGAGGTTTTGGAAAAAAGGAATTCTATTTCTCTTTCTGAAATGAAATCAGCAGAGATGTGAACTTTTGTCGAGTAACAGAGCGACTCTTCAACGAAACGAAGGCAGAGTGCCTTGTGTTTAGCAGCGCTTCGAAACGCAGGGTAGAGCGAGGCAAAATGGAAGCAGGACAATAAGAGTTTGGAAGAATTGTTGGATTCCGTGGAGCAGAATTGGCACTGAAGAACACATCATTTCTGGCTCAGACGATGGGAGGAGCCGGCAGCCACTCGGACCAGCCTGTGAATTGCCACATAAACGGAGGAGCGCGGCAGATACTGTTTTATGGCGACAGCTGTTCGTCACAACACAAACTGACCAGCTGTTGCTGCGGTTCATGAAGCAACATACGAAAGAGACTGACCGCCAGTTTTCATTGGACCATATACAGAAAGTGTGTCACGTTGTGTTGCACGTGGAGGCTACTTGATACAGGCTGTATTAGTCCGCACGCAGCGCGCAGACTTCGCAGGGTGGCCTGCTTCGTGGTCTTCCATATTGCGCCCACAGACGGTGCAGTTACACTCAGCTTCTGATGGACGGTGTCAACGGTGCGGTTGCCATCGACGCGTTGTGCGGTGACATACACACTTCACTTCTTGCTCAGTTACGGATTGCTTTATGCCTAAGCTAGAGACGCCGTGGATTGCGTCGTGACTTGATTACGTCAACAGGGCCGTCGCTACTGTGAAAGGAAGCGGGTGGATTGTGAACATGTCTGTCGCGTCCATCCGATGTCGAGCTTAACGGTGCGGTGCGATGTACCTCGCTACGTCCTGTACACTTTAATGGCAAATTTGTACGTCCGCAACAGGCGTATTCGGCTGATTTATAAAACCTCGCGCTGTTGTAGACTAGTTATTGCTGTCTCTTGCTAACACACGGCATGTGTTGGAAGTTGTGACTCCGGAAAATCAACTTACGTGGTTTTCTGTTGGAATTAAACCACTGAGAATGGAAACTTGTGGAAAAATGTTCAAGCCCTGTTTACAGGCCACTGAAAAGAGGGACCGGCGCCTGAGACGTTCCATTCAAGATGTGTTGCGACGCATTTCTGTGCAAACAAGCAGGTTACTTGAAAAGGATATGAAATTCTTTGTAAGGAAGAGAACATGGCGCCGCGACGCTCTGTCGTTGTGTAGAAATAGAAACAAATAGACGGTAGGAAGGCGAATCTCTTTCCATCCCTATGGAAGGGATAAATAGTTCGGTAGGGCGGGGTTTTTCTTGGAGCGTTGATCTCACTTCGCTATCTCAAGAGGGCGTTGCAAAACGTAGCTGGGAAGAAGTGTGGTGTTGCTGTGCTTTATATCGCGCGCCTGACGGCGGGGACTGGAGCAAAGCCACACTGTGCGAATATTGACAGAACCGTAACGGCAGACGCAAGCGTGCTCTGCATGTACCGGTACGACTTAAACTTAAATTATTAACGTTGGTAGCCGCAGGGACTGGAATGTCTTCCTTAATGCTCATAACAAGATTTTCCCATTACATTTAAATTCGATATAAGATTTTGTACCACGAAGTTAAGCTTCCAGCTATGTACAAGTTTTCTCAACTTTATTCAGACAGTGTTAGTTTATTCTGTTACTCGAGCGAACGTGTGTAGCGTGTCAGAGTACGTGGCGGTGTGCTGAATGTCGGAGAGTGAATATCACTGACGTACTGCAACTGTTATGACGCAGAATATCCGCAGAGTATGTAACACAGCCTGTCGTTCCGCGCTGTGTCCAGTGGTCTGACGGGTACCTGTCTGTCTGTCTGTCGGTCTGTCTGTCTGTCCAGCTCGGCCGTGCATGTCTTCAAGCACAGGCGACTGTCTCGTAGCCTCAACCATTTAATCTGCATTCAGCCGCTAAAGACTAAAATTAATCTGAAATATCTTTTGAAGATTCAGGTCAGTACCACGCAGTAAACACACTCCGTCTCGGTTATACAAACCAGTCAGTTAATGCTGTATAGGGAAATAATCGCTGTTTGTTCTGAGATCCACACAAAACACATAAACACACTGTGTGGGCAGAACGTAGAATTTTGTAATGTCAAAGCTGGTGGTACGTGTAGTAACCGCTGGGCTTCAGCCAGCTAAGGGGCTAAGATCGTTTGCTACGTCGTGAAACCCAACTACGTGTTTTTAGAAACAGCGACATGTTTCGGTCGTTTACAACCATTATGTGGCCATCAACACAGTATTTTAAGCTAAGGTACAATGCAATACATACACACATTCACCATACGGTTTCTGCGTGTGGGATCCCACAGTTTTACAGTGTTTGTTGCGATGTGAAGCTGTAAAATCTGGCCATATATTAGCTGACGGGGGTAAAATTATTGTAGGTCTTTGTAAGACTATAGTGGTGAAATTAAAATACTGAAATTAAAACAGGTTACTAAATAAAGCTTACGTGTGTAAGCATAGGAGTGACAGACAGCCCGTCAGGCGCTACGGGAACAACCAGCACGCTGTTACCATCGCGATGCACTGCATAACCAGCGATGGCTTCATACAACAGCCGCACAGTAACAAAATGACGCAGTTCGAGGAAAAGTCACACATTTATGACATAAGAAAAAATATCCATAGCGTTCGTAGCGACAAGTCAACGATATATATATATATATAATAAATACATACATACACACACATACATACATACATACATACATACATACACACATACATACATACACACATACATACATACATACACACATACATACATACACACATACATACATACATACATACACACATACATACATACATACATACATACATACACACATACACACATACATACATACATACATACATACATACATACATACATACATACATACATACATACATACATACATACATACATACGTACATACGTACGTACGTACGTACGTACATACATACATACATACATGATACCATCAGATGTATATTATATCACGCAGCCGACTCGTCGCTCTAATGACACTGACAGAATAAACCGAAATAGGGTACTTGAAGAAAACCTGGCCCAAGCGGTTTTTACCCACCATGATTACCACATGGACTGCCCTGGGATTGAAGGCGGGACTCAGCGGTCAGAGACCGGCGACAGACCTCCTAAGCCATCGCACGGACAGACTTTGTCGTCCGAGGTGAAAACATGACGCTGTAAGTGTGGCAGCCGTCTGAGAAGAATTGTAACTGCTTTGTGCTTGAGACAGGTGTGCCTGTCTTGCAGAGTGGACAGAGGTATGGTGGTACTTGGTGTGCGGAGTGTTTTCAGAGAAGTGAAGTAAGCTGAACGCCCAGTTCACAGTTGTTATTGCACGTTGGGGGGGGGGGGGGGGCATCTTCTGGACCGCCGCAACAATTACGACGGAGCTGCTAACAGAAACGCCAGTGAAACTTGTCGGTTCTTGAAAAGCGGTGTGCTTCAGGCCGCATCGGCCCGAAATACGCTGTCTTGTGGTCACCAACAGGTGTTAGCTTTCAGGACTCGCGTGTTCTGTGAGGTGCCGCCATGTTATTTGGCGAGTGGTGCTTCTTTGGCTGCTTCACTCTTGGAGATGAAGGCACCATGGTCTTTCGAAACTTCGGCAACCATTCACTCAGCGACATGGCATCACATTCCAGAAAACTCAAATTTTCAGCAGTACTGCTGTGAGAACCTCAATCTCGAGTGAAGTGTCTTGTTGCGTGCCTTTCTCCCATCTCACTCAGCACCTTATTTGAAACTGTGGCTTTAACTGTGCAAGAACGGGTCAGTCGTCTCGGGTGTACGTGGCGTCTCTACTTTGCGTTCCTTCATGAATCTTAAGTCACTAATTTTCACTGAGTTGTATCCACATCTGTTACGGTCTAGCCGCTTCTCTTCTTCTCAAACTCTCTCTCATTATGGCCTGCTAAGCAGGCGCATATGTCTCACACGTCAGTACGTGTCGCTCCGTTACCTCCTTGCGTGCTGCAAACGAACTGTTGTTCGCAAACACCAACCAGTTCTGTTCGGAATAATTTCCCTATTTAACACTGTGTATGAGGAAATGTGTGTTCTTCTTGTCTGTTTAATTAGTGTTTCTATTGACCTTTCTTTAGTCTAATTTTGTTTAAGTTAAATGGATACACTCTACCGAAATTAAAGGCATTTTTCCGTCCTGAAACCCATAACGTAAAATGTTGTAACATGTATAAATGCTTCAGGCTAAGTACACAGGAAATACCGTTTGCATAATTAGATTCCTGCGTTCCGTGCTGTGTGACGTGTGCCTCATTATATTATTCTGTGCTGCATGTTTTGTGTGCAGAGCGGAACAGAGATATTGCAAGGTGCCTCTGTGGAACGACATTACTAATATTGAATCAGTCTTCTCTTCGTCAGAGCGTCACAATAAACTGTTTCTCCGACGCGAAATGTAATTTCATTCGCAGAGATCTTAGCATGCACCAATATATCAGTCAGCCAGACTTAATGCCAGTCCATTTTTCACGCGCATGCAAAATTGGACTGCTGTTGAGCATAAAGTCTCATAATGCAGTCCAACCACCTCAGATTCGTTGGTGTTCGGATGCGTTTTTTTTTGTTACATTCCATCATCATTTTACCCGGCAACTATAGGGCATCACTTTCTGTCGGGTCGTTTGTCATATTAGTGTAGCTCACTCATCAGAACGTTCACATGCGCAGCGGAATAGCGACGGGAGTGACAAATGATAGTTGCCAGGTAAAATAATGTCCCTCTCCTACCGGTATAAAGAATGTGAACCCTGTGACGTCACTACCGACCTACTCTTCATATCAGTGTCAATTAACGTAACCCTGCAGCCTGGATGATTGTTACGAGCTCTGTGCGGCACGGGGCTGATGTTCGGATGCCACTTTCTGGTGCAAGCAATGGGCTGAGGTGCAAAAATAAACTTTAGCGCAAGATCTTGATGGCGATATTTCCTGTGATAATGACAGATGCGTGGTAGTAATGTTCCAGAATTCTCGGGTTTGATAGCGTGTAGTGTTATATATTTATCGACGTTTCGGAGAAATATCCTGCTTCCACCTTCAAGTTTAGAACACGTGTTCTAGTTGACGCTGTTTATTACCAGAGCAGAGAATTAGCTTTTGTCCAGACCAACAGAGTGGCGCGTGGTTATGAGACCCTACATGTGATACCGGGAATTCGTGACTTTAGATTTTTCGTGTTTAATTACGAGAACACGTAGTGACAAGCACCAGTATAAAGCCCCCACGTATTGTGACGAAGCTTTAACATGAATGCCTGCATGTTGTAGAGCGTCGCTGTTGCACTGTCTGTAGTCAGTACTGTGTAACTGGTGGCAGAGCGAGAGAAGAGTAAAGTCTTCGCTTTGCTGGTGTGCTGTGCTTCGTCAGTGGGTGTTCGTTGAAAGGGAGGCATACTGGCGGTGCTGTGCAATACACAGCTGACAATAGGACAGTCGATTGAGTGACGCCGGAACGCCGGAACGCGACTTCATTCGGTTTAGACACGCAGTCCGATATGCTAAATATTTAACACTTCCAAATGCTGCAGCTGCTTGAATTTCAGAACACGACGAGTTATTGTCTGCGGATTCAGCGATGGTGAACGTTACTGAACGCCTCTGAACTAAGCTAAGGCAAATTGTTACCATTCAGTATGGCTGGTATGTAGGCGTCACTACTGCATTTGTAATGTTTAGACAGATGTGTTTTTATAGGCATACGTGTGACCCGTAATTACATTAACTGCTATGTATTAGTTACATCTGCGTAGCTAATTGGTGTATATATTTCCTGAGGTTCAATATTCAGCAGCATACCGGTAATTCCAGTTGTAATACCAAGTTTTTGAAAAAGTTATTGCCTCGTTTAAAACGTTACTTGAACGCACGCACGCACGCGCACACGCAGACGCACGCACACATATACCGTAATGACAGCTGCGTTAGACAGGGGACTTGGTGCAGCCTGGCAGCGTCAAGAACCGGTTGGTCGTACCGCATTTCCCTTTTCGCTGCCTTGAGCAGTAGGGGCTTATGGAAGGGCCCTGCTGTGTCAGCACTGACACTACTGCCGTCTGCTGTCAGCTGCTGTTGTCACTTCTGCAATAAACCCCCTGTACTGTGGTGGTAACTCCCGTCGTTACTGGCAAGGCGCTTGGATGTCACTTGACGCACTGAGTTGTGTTCTGAGCCCCCTAACTGTGTGGCAGTGTTGCAGTAAGGCCGCTGTATTAAGAGCGGCGTTCGTGTATTAGCGACAGTGAGGGCTGAAGTTCGACTGCAGGGTGTTTCGCCTACTAAGTAGACTTCTCCAGCCGATCCCAGCGGCCGCGCGGTGTAAGGCGTGGGTCTGCGGCCGCTCGCTTGCTGGGGTTGTGGGTTCGAATCCCTCCGGGGGCATGGATGTCTGTCTTTTGTGAGTGTTGTGTGTTGTCAGGTAGAGGTCTCTGCGTCGGGCTGATCTCTCGACCGGAGGAGTCCTACCGACTGTGGTGTGTCTGAGTGTGATCGTGAAGCGTCGACAGTGAGTAGGCCCTGGCCCACTGGGGGCTGTCGGGCGATTAAAAGACGTACTTCTCCATCAACTGTTCCCCGGTTTCCGCTTTCTGGAAGATTCACAGGCTTCGCCTATTATTTTAACGACCGAGATGGGCCTGAATTATGTTTGACGTTCCAGTCCGTACCGCGCAGTAAACGCACTCCGTCTTGGTTATGAAAACCAGCCAGTAATCGCTGTTTGTTCTGAGATCCACACAAAACACACAAATACAGTGTGTGGGCAGAACGTAGAAGTTGTGAATGTTAAACCTGGCGGTACGTACAGTGACCGCTGGGCTTTAAAGAGTTAACGCCACTTATAAGAGGACAGGGATAGATGTCGACACGTTCTTGACCCTGGCAGTAAATGAAGGTGGATGATCAGCGTCGTGACCTGCCAGATACATTCCATGGAAGCAGCCCCTATATGGCGTTACACAGGCGGGGGCACAGGCGGCAGGCTAGGCCCTTTAGCCCGTCTGGGCGGGGCGAAGGAAATGGAATCTCCGTTCCTGCCTGGCGTTTCAACTCGATTTGTAGCTGACAACATGGCTGACGTGCGAAATTGTAGGATCGAAGCCTCAGGATCCCACACGGCTTACCAGGACTTGTCAGGATATTTCTATATGGTGAGATGTCTTTAGAAAAAGCTCTGTTTTCTTTTAAGAAAATCCAGAATGAGAACATGGTTGCTGTGCGAAAATATTCTGTTGTTTCTATTGCAATAAAGGTTAGTAATGAGACAATGGATGTAGCAGTAGGACTGTGTATGAGGAAATAATAAACGTTTTAGAAAACGATGTTTGTACATGTAATTCTGTCTTGCTACACGCCTGCAGTTATAAACACGACCACGGCGAGAAACTTCGAAACTGTGTACGACTTTTCTTTAAAAAATAGAATTTGTATTTATGTAATAATCTTTCTCAAAACAATACTAATTATTGCTGTTGTAATTCGGGTCTCCTCCGTCAGATGTCACTAATGTGCCGTGACAGGGACGGCACAGGGGCGTAGAACAGCGTGCTTCAGGTAATGACGGACACAATAAAACACGTGGGAACAAGAGTGCGAGCACACCATATCAAGTAACAAACCGCGTGGCTAATGTTAACGAAGTTACGTGCGTAGCAAAGGCACGACAAGATTGAGAATAACAGAAAGTTGCCACAGGGCGTATTTACAGTTGCACGCACAGACGCGTGCCAACTGCTGCAGCATTTCCATGCACCATTACATTCATGTATTGTGCAGCACGCGCCTTACAAATTGCGCTCTTGAACAGTGTAGTACGAAAATCAGTTACATACACCTGTAAACCGAACACTTTGTATTGTCCGATCTGCTACTGCGATCGCAGTACGCCTGATTAACACAAATGTTGCCGCATTGTGGACACTGCGTGCTGAATCACATGCAGTTGCGGGGACTTCCAACCACCAGAATAAGCCAGGCGTGGGGACACGGTTCTTCTGAGATGTTATGCTGTTTCGCTGGGTTACTGTTTCCTTCTTACCAAAAGAATACGAGTTCAGTGCCGTTATCTGTACCGGTTAGAGGGGCCCGAGAAGAAGTCTAACACTTTTGACTCCCCAGCACTTGGAGGATGAAGACGCTACGTTTTTCGAAACGTCGGGAAACACTGACCCAGCAAAGCAGCGTCACATCACATTCCCGAACAAGTTAGGCATCTCTGTGTCGTGTAGTGTGTAGGGCGGACGTGTTGGGGAAGGAACGCAGCAGTTGTGCTTTGCTCTCCGTCCACTCGGCCGCCTGTATTAAAGTGCCAGGGTGCCCCGGGAGTTCCGTCGTGGCTACTGAACCCGCGTTTATCGATTTGAATCTTCTCACTCATCCGCCTTTCAGAGGCATCCGCAAGTGCAGTTCACAGTTTTCAGTGTTTCCGTTGTGTTACGCTCTGAAACAATCGGACCACTACACAGGACCCCCTGCCCCCCCCCCCAGTTCAGGGTAAAGTCTTTCGTGTTATCTTCTGTCGTAACACCAAAATAATGAACAGGACATGCCGGAAGGCAGTTCACGTTTCACTAGACTGCTCTGTCCTGAGACGGCACCAGCCTACCCTGTGCAGTCACAGCAGCGCATTTCTTCCCGATTTGACTAACTGCAGGATGCGAGTTTTTCGGCTTCCGCGGGGTGTAGTTCACATCTGGGGTGTGACGCGATAATTGGTTCCCGACGTTTCGGGAACACTCTACTGGTCTCATTTTCCCCTGTTTCAATCATCTTTATTCTTCTTAGGTACTTCGACCACTGAAGATGGATTTATTAATTTAAGATTTATGCTAGCCTTTCCATACGGACGGATGTACTTCAGGGGAGGCCGGCTTCTGGCTTCTCGGAACGTGCTGACAGCAGATGGTGAATAGAAATGAAAATAGTATTTGTCACTATTTGCTGCTGAAGTGTGGCCACACAGAATCCTTCAGCACCGCGCGGAGCTGTCTGTAGTGCGACGTGACGTCATTACACTGCGCACATGGTGAATGTTACGCGTAGCTCAACCAGGTACACCCGTACTGCAGAAGGTTTGGCGGAACGGTTCAGTCATGAGGGGCGCCTTGCAAACCCCCATTACCCCACCGCACGGGTAACACGGGGCTGACAACGCTCACAATTAACCTCTAAAGCCCAGCGGTCACTATATGTACCGCCAGGTTTAACATTCACAAATTCTACGTTCTGCCCACACAGTGTATTTATGTGTTTTGTGTGGATCTCAGAACAAACATCGATTATTTCCCTATACAGCATTAACTGGCTGGTTTGTATAACCGAGACGGAGTGTGTTTACTGCGCGGTATGGACTGGATATTTAAAATAGAACGGAATAAGTTTCGTCTTTACAAGGTTAATAAACTTAAAGCCTTGAACTATGACGTCATGACGTCCACTTTACTGTATAACTGACGTCTTAAAAATGAAATAGTTTGTGGAACCTGTACACAATCAGAACCGTTCGACACTGTAACGTACGTCTGTGTTTTGGAGAGGCTTTCGAGTTACAGGTCTAGCTATTTAAATAATAGCAATAGTAATAATAACAACAACAACAACAACAACAATAATAATAATAATACAGTGACCGTGGGACCCACCCAGCGTCCTGCAAAACGGGTACCCAGTCTCTTTCGCGAGGTAAAACGGTCGGAGCGTGGCGGTGACCACCCACCCCCATCTAGAGCCGAGGTTTAAAAAAACAGTATAGCTGTAGCTCCGCTCCCCCTGTGGGCCATAATGGCAGGTTGTAAAGTGAGCTGTACCGCTTTGCCTTTTGGTGACACTAAACTGAGTCTGAAGTATGTGCAAATGTCACAACGGTGCGACTGCCGGCACCGCGTGTTCTGCAGATCAGTGTATAAAGAACTGTAATCGTGTCTCTGTTTCCTTTGGCTGTGAAAGTTTGTCTGTCACATTAACGAAAAAATGGGCTGAGGGTGTTCGAAAATAGGGTGCTTCTATCTATACCAGGGTCTTCAAGGTGGTTGCTTACGTTCAGATTTTGTTACTAAAACTTCGTATGCATTTCTTGTTTCCCATACGTGCCCCATGCTCCAAGTATGACCTGTCGTGCCAAAGCACTGGCTGCAGCACATTGAGTGTTTTCGCACCAACACGCCGTTTTCTCAGTTCGAAAGGCTGCAGTGACCTCTGTTGTTTGCGTGCTGTCCCTTCGGTTTGTCTGGCTGGCTGGCTGGCTGTCTGTCTGTCTGTCTGGCTGGCTGGCTGGCACATGTGTAATTATATCAAACACGGCTTGGCGCTGTGTTTCCATAAAAACTTTCTACAGTATTTTTAAATGACGCGAGAGTCCTAGTGACACGGGTAGAGGGTTCGTATCCCACGGGCGCCACAGAAAAGCTTCATGGTCTTTTAGGTGATTCATCCCCGTTGTGCTGTTGATAAACATATATACTGCCCAGTACACAGCGCACACTCATACACAGCACCATGTACAGGTCTATTAGGCGACAAGTTTCGGCGTATTGCAAGCCATCGTCAGGCGTTTAACAACTAATTAGTTCTTCACACTTGCACACCTTGCTGAGTGCAAATTGGTAATATGAAAACGATGGAACTGTAATGAGACTGGAAGTTGCTTGCAGTATGTTTAACATCTCAGTTGCAGATACGTATTTTGCGTCAGCTGAACACTTTATGTTGTGCACGTGCTCACCATATATGTTATTTACAGCCAACCCATGCTCTATATAATTGTTGTCTAAAAGCAGTTTCTAATGGAAACGTTACATGTTACCCAAGTAAGATACATTTTTGTAAATAGTAGTATTGTGTGTACTGTTACTAATACATTTTGAATATATTCCCATTACGCACTTTGTAAAGGCAGATATTTCTTTCCCAGGTGCGGTCATAAGGTTTTGCTGAATGGTTCTTAAAAGAATTACTACGAGTAGATGGGAAGATAATATTAAAGGGGACTTTAAGTAAATGGTATTCCTATAGGATACTACATACTGGATGTATGGGGCGCATGATAAGGACAGGTGAACTTTCGGATTTTGTAATATGCGGGGAATTTGTTGACTGTCTGAGGCAGTGCTATCTTCTGAGTAAAGGCTCTGCCGCGTGGCTGCATGTTGATACGAACAAACTGGACAAAAGGGAAATTAAATGTTAAGATTTTAAAGTCACGTAAGCAGAATATCTACATTTTCCAGGCCAGAAAAAATCAACCGTTCTGTACAAAATGTAATGATAACTATGTTGCTGTAAGTTCGGTTCTTCTGTGATAACGTGCTTGTTGTCCGGAACGCACTGCTGCAGTAGCACTGAGCAGGCGGTGGCTCAGACACACAGCGCCACTGTGCACAGTGTGGACTGCTGCTGCTTTGAAATTAACGCTTCCGCAACGAAAATGAACCTGAATTATATTTAAAGACCCAGTCCGTACCGCGCAGTAAACACACTCCGTCTCTATTATACAAAGCAGCCAGTTAATGCTATATAGGGAAATGATCGCTGTTCGTTCTGAGATCCACACAAAACACATAAACACACTGTGTGGGCAGAACGTAGAATTTGTGAATGTTCAACCTGGCGGTACATACAGTAACCACTGGAAATTACAGGGTTCAGTGACATGAATATTTGTGAACATGGCATGCAGGAAATCGTAGAACACCTTTCCTGTTGTTACTTTTTGCGTTTAGCTGGTTTTCCTTCCTTGCTGCGTACTGACGCCAGGTTAGTCTCCGATGCTTTCCATGACGCGTCGCCTGTATAAAGGAATAGAGACTGAGTAACTGCAGTGTCAGAAGTCAGCTCCGATGGTAGAAGAGATGAAGCGTTCAGGGACTGGTTTCGACTTCATAAGGACTAGCTTCGCGATTTTTGGTTTTTATAGCAAGGATAAATCGATTACGTCGTTTAAAATTGGGTAGGCTGGACAAGTAGCACTCACGAAAGAAAGTAGAGGATTCCTAGAAACTTGCATGCAAGACATTAAGCGTATATGGTCAGATAATACGATAAGGTATGCCGATCCTTAGGGCTGTGCGATCTAAGGCGTAGGTCTGCAGCCGCTGTATTACTGGGGTTGCGGGTTCGAATCCCTGTGGGGGTATGGTTGCTCGCCTCTTGTGTGTGTCGTGTGTTGTGTAGGTAGCGGCCTCTGCGGCGAGTTGACCGCTCGTTCAGAGGAGTGCTGCCGGGTGTTTGTGTCTAATTGTGTGTGATCTAGAACCTGAAAAATGAGCGGCTTGGGCCCAAGTTTGGCTGTTGCACCCCAGAAAAAAAATACAAGGTGGGATTTTTACTGTACTATGGGACTTACGGTCCGGATTTTAATTTCCAATTTTCCGGATCGTCCGGACCGGGGCTGGGGCGCACCCAGTGTCCAGTACAGCGGGCACAGGGTGTTCTGTCCCGGGAGTACAGCGGCCTGAGCGTGAAGCTGACCAGTCACCTCCATCTAGCGCCGAGCTGTTGTATGACTTCTGCCGCTGCACAGCCTCATCGTTTGATCCCACAGAAATAAAATGCGCATAACGTGTATGGGCGCTGGGCTTACAGGTACAGATTGTGGTGATCTGAGGCGAAACGAATTCACTGACGTTATGTGCGGTGTTGTGTTGTGTTGTGTTGTGGCGAAACAGCGGCACTGAGGGTATCGTGAAGTCCTGCGTTTGTTTCTGAACTGGGATGCCGCGTGTCCTGACTCAAAGCTCAGTTTCGGGACAGCAGTTTCAACTAAGGCCGACGGCATTCCACCGCCACAGCCACCTCACCATCCACGGCTATCTTCTTGCAGTAGTTGTTCGTTTTATTGTATTTAACAGCCTCGTCCCAACTGAATGTTTGAGTTCTCTAGCTCTGAAATGTTGTTAATATGACTATGAAGAATGTGGCATGTGACAGTCGAACCAGATGGGATGTAGCATGTGACAGTTGAACTAAATGGGATGTGGCATGTGACAGGTGGACCAGATGGGATGTGGAATGTGACAGCTGAACTAAATGGGATGTGGCATGTGACATGTGGATCAGATGGGATGTGGCTTGTGACAGGTGGACCAGATGGGATGTGGCATGTGACAGCTGAACTAAATGGGATGTGGCATGTGACAGGTGGATCAGATGGGATGTGGCTTGTGACAGGTGGATCAGATGGGATGTGGCTTGTGACAGGTGGACCAGATGGAATGCGGCATGTAACAGGTGGACCAGATGGAATGTGGCATGTTATATTTGGACCACATAGAGCTACTGACGAAAACCACCAACACCAAAGAGAGGGTAGGGCCGTGCGGTGGCTCAGGCTGTCAGGTCGCCGGCCACTCACCCTGGAGGTCTCGGGTTCCATCCCAGTCCAATCCATGTGAGATTTGTGGTGAACGAAGTGGCACTTGGAGGATATTTTAACATCGCTTTGCTGCAAACGGTGACTGTGGCTTTTGCGTGTTTTGGGTTTTTAATGTTTGATCTTTTCACTGTTTAAACTGACGTGACGCGCTTTTGTTCCATTGGGAGTAACCCCCTGAGGATGACAGCTTGTTGTCGAAACATACGAAGAGGTCTTCAATATGCATTATGCATGTACTCTATCCAGTACGTTTGTTGGGTGATATGAAGATAAGCACTGGCAGAAGTTTTCCTCCGAGTGCTTTGGGTTTCCCCTGTCAGTGTCATTCCAGCAATGCTTCACACCCCTCTTCATGCATCACCGACGCTGTCTGCTAGTCAGTTTACGTACCAGGCTGCGGAATAGACGATAAGGGGTTCGGTTCCTGACAGGGACAAAAGGTTTTTCTCTTCACCTGAACCTGCAGACCAGGTCTGGCACCGAGCCAGTCTCGATAGCTTTCCCAGGGGGTAAGGCGGCCGGGCCATGCAGCTGGCTACTCGTGTTCGTCTAGTGCAGAAGTTAAGAATGAGGGGAGCTATACCTACACTCTCCGCCAGCGTTCATGGCGTGCACACGGAGAACTTCACCGTGATGGAATTTGGCACGTCACAGCGCCACTGGAAAACAAAAACACATCAATAGAGGGGTAGACGGATTGCATCACCAGGGGTAGGAAGGTGAACTTCTGGTATAGGAAACGGGTGTGAGGAAGTGTCTGGAGGTGGTCGCCTCGTGGTGGAGAGGCTCAGCAGTGAACAAGTTGTGTGTGGCGGTGATCTGATAGGCACCCAGCGGTTGTCTTACCTGTGTAGCTCTCGACAAGTGGTCTCTAACGATCAGTGCCACACCCCCTTGTGTGCTCTGTGTTCGGGAAAGATGAAGCCAGCGAAACCGTGGCCACTCCCTCCCTCTCCAGCTCCCACCCCCCACTACTACCCTCATTTCTCCTCCTGCCCTGTTCGCCACCATCACGGTGCCTTGTTCAGTTAGTGGCAGCCGCGCGAACGACTAGCAACGCGCTTTGGCGCGAGGTCTATACACTTTTGAATCACTGTCACCTTCCTCTCGTGTTTTCTTCTTCTCTTCGTACTCTTTCATTTCATCTTCTTACCAAGAAATATGTGACATCAGGAGCCATGTGTGTTCCTTAGTTCAAACTTCACAGTAAAAACACTGCGGGTTTTGTTACGCTTCACATGACGACGTGTTAAGTTATGACAGGTACATATCCGTGGACCGACGTCACACTCTGCTAACATATGACACGCGTGCATCCAGCAGCAGTCAGTCGTTTGCTAAATTACATGTTAATGCAGCGTTGCATTGTTACGTCATACTAATGATATCAAGAGATAATTACACAGACTTGACAGTTGGTGTCGTTGCTGTAGCTGTGATGTGTTTTGAATGACAGTGGCGCGTCCCGTGTCAGATAAGTTAACTGTTACATACCACAGGGGACTCTGGTACTTGTTTGGTTGTGAGATGTTGGTACTTGCCTAATGATTTATTGAAGAAAACTTGATGTGATTACGTTATTCTAAATACAGAGTTAAATAATTATATTCGTGTTGGTTGTTACGAAAACAGGTGTCTTATTTAGAAACAGTTTTTACTCTTGTTATTGATTTATTGTTGTGACTTTGAGATCTGGCAAAATTTGTGTGCATCTGGCAAAACAGTTTCGCTTCTGTATTCACGTGGCCTAATGAATTTTACTTCAAACTTACATTACGTAGCAAACGTTGGCAGTTATAGTCATTAATTAACAATAATTTTCTGAGAATATTTACATATATTACTGACGCATCTTTGTATAAAGCATTCGTGCGTAGTGGTCGGCAGTACAGACGCACTTCCCAAACGGAGAAACTTTTGTCAAAGGTAACCTCAGAAGTCTTGTAATTTATAAAAACCGAATCTTAAAAGCCTGTGCTTAAGCTGTTGCAAATAAGTGTAGCGCTGACGCAGCCTTGCTGACTTGTCAGTGCTTTTAGAGGAGTGTTAGTTGTTGTGTGTGTGAAATTAGTGGTAGCAAAAACATTTGCAACTTTGTCAGAAGGAAGAAGTTTTGTGACAAAGTAAACAGGAGACGCAGAGCCAGGCACGGTAAGAAGGCTAGAAGCGAGCGACTAAGCTTTAATCTCGTTGCTATGGAAATGACAGTCGCGTAGCGGACCGCCAAGGAGGAACGCCAGCATGGGCGTGTAGCTGGATATGAGCGTACCTGCACGCAGTCAGAAGCCTACGTCTGTGTGCCGCATTCGTGACACATTGTGTGCTGCGTGAAGGCTGTTTGAAACATTCAAGCCGCAGAGTTCAACGTTAAATGACTGGCAAGTGGAACGTTCTGTGACTTACACGAAGAGAAACAAACCAACAAATAGTAGAGCCTTGTAATAATTACTGCCAAAGCGTTACGCAGTGAAGGGCCTAGTATATATTTATACAGAAATTCGTATCAACTTGTTGCTGTTTACTGAATTTATTTTTAGGACGTTTGTAAAGCGCTCAGCGCTTTATCCAGAAAGCGAGGCCTAAAATTCGCACAAAGAACAAAGGGACTGCTTAGTAGCGGGACCGCAGTGATATAAAGGGACTGCTTAGTGACGGGACCACAGTGACACAAAGTGACTGCTTAGTGACGGGACCACAGTGACACAAAGTGACTGCACTCAAACAGGCCTAATACTGAACATCCGGTATCTGAAGTGCTCGTCGCCGTAAACTCCTTGCAGAGAAGTGTAAGTGTTTGTTCTGCGTATCGCACATCGACTGCTAACATCACCCAACACAGCAGCAGCGGCAGCATGTTTGAGGGCCTGAAGAACAACACGATATCGAAACTGGCGCTTTCCCGATTCCTCTCTCAGAGCCTGTAAGTATCACAAAGCAGTCAGAGCATTGCCGCGCGTAATCTGTGTCCTGTAAAGCGGTGGTCACGTCCTTTCCTGTCATTTTGGTACACCGCAGTAAAACGGTGGGTACTTCAAGCCTTCATGTGACTGTGAGAACAAAACAGAGCTGTCTGCGGGGGCCGAGTCTTGGCAGAATTTTGTGCCTCGCTGCACGGCCTGCTTTTGTGGACTGTGATAAATATTTCTTAATTTATCTATATGTATGTATGTATGTATGTATGTATGTATGTATGTATGTATGTGTGTATGTATGTATGTGTGTATGTATGTATGTATGTATGTGTATGTATGTATGTATGTATGTATGTGTGTGTGTATGTATGTATGTATGTATGTATGTATGTATGTATGTGTGTGTGTGCGTACGTACGTACGTAGTGTGTATGTATGTATGTATGTATGTATGTATGTATGTATATGTATGTATGTATGTATGTATGTATGTATGTATGTATGTGTGTATGTATGTATGTATGTATGTATGTATATGTATGTATGTATGTATGTATGTATGTATATGTATGTATATATATGTGTGTGTGTGTGTTTGTATGTATGTATGTATGTACGTACGTATGTGTTACGCGTGTCTCTAGGCTGCCTGTAAATACCAGTCCGGGCACTATGTTAGAATCCTCCATTCCCCGATGACACATTCAAACCCCTTCATGTAGAGAGAGCGAGTTCGCTAACCGCCTTCGGTCGCACATAGCGAGTTCACTAACCACTTGTGCAACTGTCGCGTGTAGAAGTCAAGTGCCAAACCTCATCTCAACAGGTTGTTTTCACGTGTTGTATTTTTTTTCTTAAATTTACAGCATCTACTTCCTATCCAGTTTTCTCCCATTGAAGTATTGAAGTGACAAAGTGAACTTAAGGGACATCAGCTTGAGGCTGCCAGTACTAAATGCTTCGAAATATTCGCAGGTTTACTGCCTGTTACACGTGACTGTTGTTACACGTGTGTTACACGTGACTGTTGTTACCCAGAAGTGGTCACATTCTGTGTGCCACCAGTGTGCCATAACTGACTCCATGCAGCAGAGTGCTTTTTAAGATGCTTATAGTTCCTCAGCTAGTCAAAAACTCATCGTCGTTGGTTTGATTACCCGAGTGAAAGCAGGTGAGTTGCACAGACCGTGAAGCTCCTCATTAAGCAGGCTGATACAGCGCGCCCTTCCGCACAGATGCTCCCCTCAGCACCCTCGGTCTGTGTTCTTCCCTCAGTATGAGAGAGAAGCTGACACCGTCACATCCTGGGTTATATTTACTCTCTTCATTTTATTAAATTTTACCGCAGCGAATTAATGTTTAAATTTATCAGGTGCAGTTCATATTGCACATGCAGGCTGTCAGTGTGCGCTATAATCTCCATATATCTCGTGTAGCTCTCAGTGCCTGTTGTATTGAAAGGCTTCAGTAAAGCTGTTTGTACTTCAGTCACTCGAATACGGGTTTTAATATGTTCTTATCTACAAACATATGGCGCAGTGTTTGAGACAGTGGCTACCAAATACAAACCCAGACCAAATAATACGGTTCTGAGGAAGACATTCCGATCTGAGGCGAAGTGACGGGAGGCATCAGAAAATTGCATAACGAGGAGCGTCATGAACTGTGCTGCTCACCAGTTCCGACTTGGGTGATTGGATCAAAAAGGGTGATGTGGAAGGGGAATTTGACACGGGGGAGAAGAGAAATGCATAAAGACTGTTGGTGGGGAAACCTGAAGGAAATAACCTACTTGCAAAACCAAGGCGTAGGTGCGAGTATTGAAGTGAATGTGAAAGAAATGTTATGACGGGGCGTGGATGGGATTCGTGTGGCACAGGATAGGGACATTACGGGCTGTTGTGAACACGGCAACGAACCTTTGGGTTCCGTAAAGTACATCGAGTTCCTTGGATATCCGAAGGAATGTTAGCTTCTAAAGGACGCAGCCATGCGGATTTAGTTAGTTAGTTAGTTAGTTAGAACTAAAAATATAACTTATACAGTAGGTTGGTATGCACTAGCAGTTTTCTTAGAGCCGCACGTTCATTCACGTGATTCGCCTAACGATAATAACCGGACATTTTACCCCTTTAAGGCCCAGTGGTTCCTCTGTGTACCGCCAGACTTGGCATTCAGAAATTCGACGTTCTGCTCACACAGAACGGAGACGGAGTATGTTTACTGCGCGGTACGAACTGCACCTTTGGCTATAGTACAGTCTAATTATAATATTAAAATCTCCGGTTTCCCCTGTCAGCATCATTCCAGCATTGCTTCCTACTCATCGTGATGTGCATGTTGCTCTCACAAGAAGAACAAAGGGGCGAAGTTTGGAAACATTCCAAAGGGCAATGCTCTTCCGGAAATTGGGCAGCATTGGATAGAAAATTAATTTCACGCAGTATTTAATGGGATAAGGCGCTTAGCGTGTTTTTTGTGTCCCTCCACAAGTAGTTTATGATGCGCTTCATTACGTCTCCATAGCGGTATATCCGCTTCACTCTGTCTCCAGAGCAGTCTATCCGCTTCACTCTGTCTCCAGAGCAGTCTGTCCGCTTCAATCTGTCTCCAGAGCAGTCTGTCCGCTTCACTCTGTCTCCAGAGTAGTCTATCCGCTTCACTCTGTCTCCAGAGCAGTCTGTCCGCTTCACTCTGTTCCAGAGCAGCCTGTCCGCTTCACTCTGTCTCCAGAGCAGTCTGTCCGCTTCACTCTGTCTCCAGAGCAATCTATCCGCTTCACTCTGTCTNAGAGCAGTCTGTCCGCTTCACTCTGTCTCCAGAGCAATCTATCCGCTTCACTCTGTCTCCAGAGCAATCTATCCGCTTCACTCTGTCTCCAGAGCAGTCTGTCCGCTTCACTTATCTCCAGAGCGGTAGGCCCTGTCCGCATACAGTCTCCGATCAACTCTGTATAACTGTAATGTTGTTTTGCCAAGCCCGACAAACGCTACACACGGATGTAAGTCTGTAGTTATGTTGGCTATGCACTGTCCCCACACCATCTTATTGCGAGGCTAAGAATGTGTGGAAGTGCACATCCATTCAGCCAAACGCTTTCGTGACGTGCCCAGGGACACGTTTTGCCCTTATACATTGTGCTGGATGCGAAACTTTGTAGTGTTTATGTACCTCTGACATGTGCCACCGTGTAATTTGGTTAATAGGTACGATCTTTTCGGAGGACCTTGTAATGTCATGTGCATTCCAGAGCAGTCATGTAACTGCGCTTTAGTTTTAGAATCGCCTGTACCGACAGGTGTTATGGCAGTCGTATCGCAATATTAATACTTGCTTACGAAACCTCTGTAATCAATATCGGTAACATTTCGTAAACACACACACGCATATGGTGCGAGATATGCGACCATGCACTGAAGTGGACTCACCTGGTGCTGCGTTCTCGTGGATGCTTTTCACGTAACTTCAAACAGAAATTATACGGCCTATCGTGCAAAGTTATCACTCGAAATATGACGCAGTGTTGTTGCGACACCTGGGATCCTTACGTGCAGATGGGATATTAATTTTAACGAAAAGGGTGCCAGACATGAGGCTGAATTGAAGTGGCACAGGTAGGCTGCAGTGGCACGATCTTGTGAACAGGCTAAATGTGCCTCTTTTTCTATGTTGGATTAATGCTGTTTCTTACAGGTTGTCCCTTATGTCCTGTCATTACCCCGTATGAAGCCTCCGTCTGCTGGCACAGACCTACCGTCTTCGGAGACAAAATAAAAGGGACACCCCAAGATTTTTGTCTAAAATGTATTTGCTTTGGACTGCCTACCGACAGCTAAATAATGTTCGGTGTGTTTAGGCAAGGCCGTGGTTTTAACTGACGTTTGGTGGGTCTCTCCTGTTTGGTGCAAGGTGTCTCTCAGATCTTACCTTACCCTTGCCTGAATAGTATAATTTATATAAAATCGACATGATTTTTAAACGTGATGGTTCGGTTAATTCAGGAAGTTTCAAACGTCCGGACATAAAGACTTTGTACCGGTCTGTCCATCACTGTTATGAAGACTGCAGGTCTGTACGTGTTTTGCGTGGATATTTATTCTAAGTTTCTGTTAGAAACGTTTATAACCGAGAGGTGATATTTATTTACTTATTTATCTGGAAAATGAAACGGTAGTCCCGCCTTCACATTTGACAGCTTGTTGCAACACTACGTATTGACGTCAGTTCGTACAGAATGTTAAAACACAACGTGAGTCGCTTTACATAAATACCAACATGTTTCGGTGCACAAGTGCACCACCTTCAGGGGGGGAACACATTTAACACTTAAAACACAAGCCTGTTTGTTAAAATGTTAATTAAAAACATTATTATTTGAACATCCTAACAACTGTGTACTTGTGTATTTTAAGTGTTGCGTGTGTTCCCCCCCCCCCCCCCCTGAAGGTGGTGCACTTGTGCACGGAAACATGTCGGAAGTTATGTAAAGTGATTCACACTGTGTTCTAACATTGTGTACGCGGTGATGTCAGTGCGTGTTGTTGTCATGTGCACACGCACACGGTGTGGACAGTGTTAAGTTTACAGTTTGCTATTTACGCTTTATGCAGCACAAGGAGTGCCTGCTCCCAGTCGATCCTGAATCTTTTGTCTTCGCTTGTACTATCTAAACACTGCGACTGAAATATATGGAAATACAACTGTGCGTGTGGTTGTTGTATGAGCGTGAACTGGTCCCTCGCGTTCACGGAAGGTGTACGCTGGTGGTCTTCGCGAGCGGACGGCTGAGGAAGGTGCGTGGGCCCGAGCGGCGGGGGTAGCAGGAGCCTGGAGGGTGTTGTGTAAGGACCGGTACTCTGTGCCGAGTGCTGTTCGGGCGGTGAAATAGAGGAGGTATGAGATGGCGGGACATGTTGCATGTAGGGGGAAAAAAGAAATGCGTGCTGGATTTTGGTGGAGCAACCCGAAGGAACGGGTCCAGTTTGTAGACCTGGGCGTAGATGGTAGGATAATATTAAATGGATATTAAAGAAATAGGGTGGAAGGGCGTGGGTTGGATTTATTCGAGCCAGGATATGGACAGATGGTGGGGCGTTGTGAGTACGGCAATGGAACTAAGGGATTCCAGGAAATGCAGGGAATTTCCGTTTAGCCAAGCACCTGTTGCCGTTTCAGGAAGCACTTCACTGCGTGGGTCCAGTCAGTTGATACAGGGCCGAGTCGCTGTTTTATTTGGGTACGGATTTGTGAGTGGGCACCTCGGTGGGCTGTTGCGCACTGAAATTCAGCTCGTGAAAATATTCTGCGTTTCTTTCCTGTTACTTTGAAGTCCGTTACGTCGTAGGAATCGGAAAGACGGACACACGGAGGGCATGCTCATAGTCTTGCTGCGCCAGATTCATTGCAAGTAACGCTATAACAGCTGTGTGTACCAGTGACGTGCGTTTGTTAGTAAACGTTACCATTCACTGCATGCTGACGTTCCAACGTTCTGCAGGTGGCAGGCGATCACAGCGTACAGGCAGAGCACCAATTTGCGTGTACTATGATAAGCCTACTGTACGCTGTCGTGCTTATCTGGTGCGCATTAATACAGCGTGTCGATGTGTGCGCTGCAGTAAAATATTTGGGGTCGAAGAAAGAATTGTTGGTTTGCGAGCGACATATGTTAGACGATTTATTTCCAGCCGTCCCAGAGTATGTGCGATTGAGAAAAATACACAAACGAATACACAGCTTATGTACCTCAGTATCTGGGGATATAACTTGTATTATAGAAGGTAATGAAACTTTTCCTTGCCTGCCTGCATCACCTTGAAGATGGAAGCAGAATATTCTGTCGAAATGTCTGTATGACCCACTGTCATAAACTGATTAACTCCGCGCGCGCGCGCGCGCGCGCGCGTGTGTGTGTGTGTGTGTGTGTTCTCATATTCAGCGGCCACATCCTGCTAAACAGATCCGGTGACGATGCTCTTCACGTGCCGTATCTAGGTAGTGACAGTCCTTGTAAAATTTTTGTGAAATACCTTGGCTAGGGACTGAGGACTCGCACAGCGACACAGATATTTCGTTGGTCAAAACCTGCAGTTCAAATGATAGTAGCATACTACGGATATTCACAGTCACTGAAATCTTGCGCGAGGGGCTAGGGTTGTTTACGTAGGTGACAGAGCTACGCCTCGCCTGCATCGAGGGTTACGTGCTTGGGAAGCACCCTACTTACCACACCCGCGGCCGGCCAGACCAATGACTTATGAAAAATGGGGATCGGGGTAACCTCAGTCTCTCTTGCCACTTGACAGAGCCGCTGCTGCGTGTCCGTCCGCTGGACACAGTAAACAGTATAACTGGACGCAACGTACGGACGTGTCACAACAGGCACGCCGCAGTACCAATCCGAAGAGCAAAGAATAATTTTCGGTTTTCATTATTTACGGTTTTGCGGCAATAAATATGGATTTCCTGATGCGGCAGCCACCGGCTTTTATTGTCATTACACGGACTGTAAGTCATGGATACATAGAGTAAAATCGTGCGTTTGACAGTAGAGATAAAAATAGATAGTCACTGATAATTTAAATTTGCCTTTCTCAAAAGCACTGCATTTGGCAGTCGGTTATTGTGGCTTTTAAAATCTTTGCACGTATTACTCTGCATTAGGAAGATATACTGCTTTAAAGCATGAATTGACAGCTGTTAACCCTCTACAGCCCAGTGGTCACTGTACGTACCGCCAGGTTTAACATTCACAAACTCTACGTTCTGCCCACACAGTGTGTTTATGTGTTTTGTGTGGATCTCAGAACAAACAGCGATTATTTCCCTATGCAGCACTAACTAACTGGTTTGTATAACCGAGACGGAGTGTGTTTACTGCGCGGTGCGGACTGAATCTTGGCATACAATTCATGGCTCCTTCATAGGCTGTGCCCTGTCTCAGGCGGCTATTTGCCGACCTGTCACCGTGGTGTCCACCAGTGCGCCATACTCGTCTTCATCTGCACGCTGCTTTTGGCGGGAGGACAGTGGGGCGAAGCCTGGGAGCTTCCAAAAAGGCAGTGCTCTGTCGGAAATGAGGGACCGTTGTACAGAAAAGGATTTTCAGTTTGTTCATTACAACATGCAGCGCCCATTTTCCGTCTCGTAAAGTCAGGCTTGCAGACTGACAGCAGGACGAGTCGATATTGAATTGAGTGTGGAAGATTGCATTTAGTTATTAATTTTCCTCTGCGTCCCTTGGAAACGCTGTGTAGAGACACGGAAGGTTATTGAGCAGTAGAGTTAACGGTTATTATCTTAGCAAGCTCCCCGGCACACCTACCCTGTCTGTCTGTCTGTCTGTCTGTCTGTCTCTGTCTGTCTGTCTGTCTGTCTGTCTCGACGTTTATATACGAACCGAATGCTGTGCGTAGGCCTGTACGCCGTAAAAAAGAAGCTCACGTAACTTCAAGTGAAATTAGTCTGCATGTTGACTTGCCAGACAAGTGGCGGTGTTACAATGCAAGTGACTCACACAAGCTTTGTGGTGCTTCCCTTCTGTTGTGACGACTCTTTCTGTCCCCTGTTCTAAGTTATTTGACCTCGTCACACTTGTTAGTAGTAATTCGAACATACTGAATGCGACGAAGTTTGGTGACAGTGATACCAATTCAAAAATTAATAATTCCTGCGTCCTTAGTGCAGACTTTATAATTTCTGATTCTCTAGGCTCTGGTCGCTGTTAAATTTTCTCTTCTTATGTCAGCGTTTTTGAAAGTTAACGAATGAAGCTGTACACGTGTTAAGATTTAAACACAGGCGGCTGCCGGCAGGTGTTTCTGTCCTGCTCTGCCTGAGGACCAAACAGACTGCAAGAAAGTGTCTCACACTTGGCAGGGAAGAGTTACGTCACAGTGCGGTAACTGTGCAGGGGATGGTGACGCATTAACGCGCGTGATACGTAACTTTTACTGCCATTTTTATGTTTGTATAAAACAAACAAAATTGGGGGGAAAGATACACTTGCATTTTCAAAAAAATTCCAGCTGGAATTTGGTGATGAGGGGCCCGTGACCATTTTGTTCTTGCAATGAGCGCCTAATGTGAAGTGTGCCTTTGCGCTGCAAAGAAAAGTGTATGGCAAGCGGAGTGCACATTGCTGATTGAGTAGGGGGAAGACGACAGACAGTCGTGCAGACCGAATTCTGTGTCTGTCTGTGTCGGACACTTGTTCCTGTCGACACTGTGGCTTAGCGACGTAGAACTGCTGGTGTCAATACAGTGGTGCAGGCAGGACTATCCGACGTCAGTGGGCTTTATACGCACAGTAAAAGTACAGTCAAGATTTTGCCTTTAAAATACACGAAGTGCCGACCTTCGTTATATAACCTAAAAAGGCTCAAAAGTAGCTGCGAAATAATACCGGTAGAATTAATTACTGCCGTGTATTGCTCTGGCAGTGCCGCAGTGGCTTTTGTAGTTCATTCGCATTTAATGATTCGTGTAATTGCTCGCTTTGAGTCTGCGTCTGTATAAGCATCTGCATTATACAGAACGAAATAACTGGAAATGTGGAAACAGAGGAAACGGTAAAACATGACAGTTCGCAGCAAATAACCACCGTGCTTTTAGAACCTTTAAATGCGTCTAAATGCCAACACGTGAACTAAGGGTTCTGGAATGTGAGGGCATGTCATTCAGTGGTTCCCGGCATGTCCAAGAAACGTAGTGCCTTCTTATTCATGGTCAAGCAGTCTGCCGCTCGGACTGCTTTGCCCTGAAGACAAGGGCACCACTATCCTTCGAAACGGCGGGAGCCACTCACTCAGCAACACACCACAGAAGGTTTGCATCTTCAGCAGCAAGGCTGTGAGCAGTGTACACATGCGGTGTCCAGTCATTTCGTGTGGCAGCACAGTCTGCCTAGCAACTTCAGGTTTTGATGTTTTATCATTAAAGTTAGTGTTTTAGTGAGTTGTTTGCTGTTTTGAAGCGGTGGAGGTCCCTAATCTTTCGCCATGGCACATCCCCCCATTCACCACAGGACATCGCTGTTGAGACTGTACCAGAAATACGGGTTCTGGGCAACAGCACGGACCAACCAGACGCACACTTTATTATGCACTAAAATGTTCGAATTACACTCCTGCATGTTTCGAACCGTCATTCGGTTCATCTTCAGGGAGAGTCACAGTTTCATAAATCACACACACATCCAACGGAATGATCACAAGATTTGGTCACAGTTGTAACAGCTGTAGCCAAATAAAGTGTGCATGTAGTTGGTCTGTGATATTCTGTAGTTAAGGCATGCACGGTTTGAGTAACAGAGCGCTTCGTGTTTGTTGCGTGCGTGACGTGCAGCATCCTGACGGGTTTGTGTTCAGGATCAGAGCATGGCAGTGTGCCGGACCCCGGACCCCGACCAGTACATCCTTATATTCAGCGAATTTGCATCTAGCCTGTCGCCGCCTTCCCGCCTACAGAAGAGTTAGACTCTAACTGTGACTGTGTGTAAGTCGCGGAGTGACCCCATGCGCACTGAACACGACGTGCCGGCTGTTTTTTTTTGCCAAAAGTGTGGCAACTCTGGGGATGGAGTATATGCGTCTGAAATACGCAGTGCGTACTTGTCAACCTTACCTTCAGACGGCGGCACGTGTAGCATGCATAAGTCGCTGGTAGTGGCCAGCAAACTGCACGTGTATCTTGTTAAGGTCGCTTGTGTATGACTGCGTGCAGAGGGCATGTGGAGCGAAACCGCAATGCAGGCTGCTGTGAGAATTACGTACTGGCAACCTTCAGAACAGTCCCCGATACTGTCTGCGGTTTGTTACCAGCGACGTGGTGAGATTTATTGCTTAGTGCAGTTCGTAGAAATCAAAGAAGTAAGGAAGGCAAAGTTCCGATGAAACACAGAGTTCTCCGAGAGTCAAATGACGGCACTTAACGGACGTCAATGTCTGACGCGCGTCGGTCTTTGAGGAAAATGAATTAATGGAAAAGTTTATGCAGAAGTATGTGTGTGTGCGCGTGCGTGCGTGCGTGTGTGTATCCACGTGCGGGCGATCGATCATCAAACATCTGGATCACACTGCATTATTGGAATGTGCTGTCAGTCAGAAAGGCAACATAAACACGCCAGTTTATTGACGCGACATTCAGTCAGTGTTCCAGTCTGTAACTTGATCTCGGTGAACATTTAAGGCGAAGGAAAGGTTTTGTTAGCTGCTGACCCGCAAGAATGCTGTCACGAGTTGGAGACGCCAGCGCGCTAAATTGTCATGACGGCTAATTGAATGTAACATGTAAAGTGTGGTACTTTTGACTGTGTGTTCAAGGGGCGGTGTTAAACGAGCGACATGCTTCAAACAATTTAAAATGAGTAATAGTATTAATCTCATGTTTTATGGCAACGTTAAATTTGTATCATACGCGACTCTGTGTTTGTGTGTGTGTGTGTGTGTGTGTGTGTTTGTGTGTGTGTGTGTGTTTGTGTGTGTGTGTGTGTGTGTGTGTGTGTGTGTGTGTGTGTGTGTGTGTGTGTGTGTGTGTGTGTCCGCCCGCCCGCCCGCCCGTCCGTCCGTCCGTCAGAGTACGCGTCCTTTAATTAGCAGGCAGTTCTTCCTAACATTGAGTGTTAACTCGTAAGCTGAGTGGCAATTTAGGCTGCATCTTACAAAACTCTACGTTCTGCCCGCACAGTGTGTTTATGTGTTTTGTGTGGATCTCAGAACAAACAGCGATTATTTCCCTATAGAGCATTAACTGACTGGTTTGTATAACCGAGACGGAGTGTGTTTACTGCGCGGTACGAGCTTAATCTTTAACTGTAATTCAAGTCATTCGCGGTGTTCAAAGGACTCAGTGCACGGAACTCTCTTTACTTAACGTTGCAAGCCGCGCCGCGCCTCATTTTCAACTGTAGCGTGTCTGTTTTCAAAGAGCACAACTTTAAAGGCGCTGCAAAGTGGCGTACAATGCCATCTGTAAAGAGATATGTTAAATCACCTCAGCAGCAAAACGTGTTAAGTGAAGCCACAAAACACTGCATGTGGGTGTGTCATCAAAATTTTAGCAAACAAGAATTTAGACCTCCTATTGATGGGGAACTAAGAAAAGAATTATTGGAGTCAGTCGTGGACGTTTTACTGTATAAAGAGATGTTATTTGTACAGTTACCGTTTCAAGGTTTGCCGTTAGAATAACAAGCAAACACCTTTCAAACACTGTTTAGTCAACTTCAAAAGTGCAACCACTATTTTCAGTTGCTTTTTATAGCAACCCACAAAAGCACCATGAGTAACACAGCCAAAGATGCTGTTTTATTTCTAGGAATTGGTTTGAAATTCAACATAACAAAGAAACTGCCTGCATTAACCTTTTAAAGCCTAGCGGTAACTGTACGTACCACCAGGTTTAACATTAAAAAATTCTACGTGGTGCCCACATTGCCTTTATGTGTTTTGTATGGATCTCAGAACAAACAGCAACTTTCGCCTTATAAAACATTAAGAGACTGGTTTTTATAACCGAAGTGGAGAGTGTTTACATCGCGGTACGCACTGAGTCCTTATATAAAACAGATACGTTTCGTCTTTAAAGGGTTAATACCGAAGAGACGGACCGCCACCGCTGAACATGTGCTTCAAGTCAGTAGAGTGCTGCGTGGGTTGAGTATTTCAATTACGCAGCTGGAGAACAGGTTGACATGCCGTCTGTGGCGGCATAACGCGAGTAACATATCTGCGTTTGTCTTCTGAGTGTGTTATTTAAAGACGTTGTCAATATCCAAGTTTTTGTACCACAAGTACTGTATGAGTCAGTGAGTATGGTGCATTGGGGTGGTGATACTGACAGGGTAGCACCGACGTACTGGGAGGGAAACTTGTCCCTATGGCTTTTTGTCCAGCACAAATGTCACAGGGACTGGCCTGGGATTTAAATATAGGCACTGGAGAGAAAAACCAATACCAATAAACTGGAGGATGCAGTGAGAGGCACGGAATTTATTGTTAATAAGCGGGAGTGATCAGAAAAGTTTACTGCTCTGAAGGTTCGTAGGCGGTGCCCTTTTATCCTTCTGGTAAAAGCAGGTTGGAAGCAAGGTAAATGGGAAGTGAAGCAGGTAGCTTGTTGGTAAGGGCATTGTTGGGAGAGTGTAGCAGAGGGGGGGGGGATCAGAGCATTAGGGCTGAGTTCCGTGTTTGGAGGCCTGCATTGTGGTGAAATATTTTATCACATTTCGCCGAAAATTTCCACGTGATAACTCTAGGATGAAAACTCAGAAAATTCATTACTCGTTGTGACGTATGTCAAAGAACTAAACGTACGAAGGCATCCTGTATAGTCCAGGAAAACCATCATTTTCAGAAACGTAGTGGTGACTATGTTTAAAGACCCAGTCCGTACCGCGCAGTAAACACACACCGTCTCGGTTATACAAACCAGCCAGTTAATGCTGTATAGGGAAATAATCGCTGTTTGTTCTGAGATTCACACAAAACACATAAATACACTGTGTGGGCAGAACGTAGAATTTTTTAACGTTAAACTGGTGGTACTTAAAAGGAACCACTGGACTGTAAAGAGGTAATTAACAGCAGATGTATAAAGGATTTGCTGAGAAGAGTCCAGTTGTTCAGAACAGTGAACTTAATAGAACGGACCCAACCACACTCACTGCAGTACATCTGGGCGTGGTTGGGAATTAGATCGTGAGTGCATGCTGTACCTTAATTCGTATAAATCCCATCATGGCGGTGCGTTCCCCGATAAACTGATTTTCACGAGACAGTAATTAAATGAATTAGCCAGTTATACAAAACAGCGTAATTGCATTGCTGTCAGCTTATCACAGCTCTTCCATCTGCACACATACTCTTTGTGAAACACAGCCAGTATCCATTGACACATTTAATACGCCATTTGTACGTATAATGTGTGACATTACTCTCCCCTTTTTTGTTGCACTAATATGCACATACTGATACAACCCCAAGAAGTAATTTCACTCTCATATCGTACGTGAAACCAGTTGTGTCACTGATCCTTCGTTTCATAAGGACCATGGGTCTCCAATTTCGATAAATGCTCTAATTTCATTCTTGGCGATATTGTAGGTTCTCACAGCGGTGCTGCTGAAATTCAGGCCTTCTGGGATGTGATGCCACTTTGTCGTGCGTGATATTCCGTCTTGCAAAAGGATCGTAGTGCCTTCAAAATGTCGGGAACCACTTAAAATGTCTGAGAAGGGAAGTTGATGGAAGGAGCTTAGCGAGGACGGCCTGTGGGTGCCAGTCTGCCATCTGCTGGCCGACAGAGCGCAAGAGTACAAACGGCCTGCATGTTTCTGTTTGCCACTGTCAGCGGTAATCATACGTTGTTAAGATGGCAGTATCTCACATCTGTTGTGCCTCCTCAAGCAATACAGGGAATTAGTGAAGTTTGGCGTGTTACAGTGCGTGTTTAAGGACAGGCCACTTTCTCATGTTTGATTCCGTGTTAGCAGTGCCACTGCCACTGACTGCAACTGTACTAGCAGCAAGTGCTGCATGCAGGTCAGTAGCCAGGCCATGAACACAACGGCTGCAGCGGCTTGCACTGTGGATGCATGTATGTACATGCGTTTATATATGTGTATAATGCTCTATTATATATACACTGTGTGTCTGTATTTTGTATGCATAAGTTTGAAGTGCGCCGTCGTCGGGACTACAGACTGAACACTTTAACTGCGTAACGCGCTGGGAAACACTGCGCAAAACACCCAGCGTACACACACATTTTTGAGAATAAGGGAGCTTAGGGTCCCTGTAGTATGCTTCGTGGATATCATGTGGCGCCAGCCCTCCACGCTGTAGCCGACGGTGCCATCACATGGCACAGTAGGCAGAACAGTCACGGCAGACGCAAGGGTTCCCAGTGTGGAATGCACTAGAGCGCACCCACGCTTTCTCTGCAGTGCTCAAAACAGAATGAAGCTGCATTCTTTACGTGTTAACCTCTTACACGTCTATCATTCGCTGCCCGCGCTCTCTGCCAATCGCTTCCTGGATCGACCTCACGATGTGCTCGCCAAGAATCTCACTTGCGAACAGCGTGTTTGTGTTTGATATTCTGCAAATTCGTAGTGGGTGCAGACCCTCCACTGGCAGCGTCTCCCTGTTTGTGTGACACATCTTATTAGGTGTCTCCCGTATCATACATTTGATAATACCGCCAATATACATCATTTTTGACATCACCATCACCACCACACTTTCAAACCAGGCCCCGTGGACCGTTTCGGTCGCAGTACAACAGTCCAGAAGCGCCGTCAGTTCACGTCCTGTGTTCCTTGTTCCTGTTGTTTGCGCCCTGAACTCTCCGTTCTACCAAACGTCTGATTAACACTCGACAGGTAGTGCTGCTGATAATCAGCAGGGTTTCGTCATTGTCACTGCCCAGTGCTGGGCATTGCCAGCACTGGGCAGTGACAATAGTCATGTGGGCTGTGCGGATGCTCAGGTGACGGAGAACAGATAAGAGAGCAGCTGTTTGCTGATCAGCTGGCAGTGTGAATGCGGTTGGCGTTTGTGGTTGAGGAATTGCGGGCTCTACAGGGTGTCCCACCAGCATGTCGGTACTTGTGTTCCGAAAAGGCAGGCCGGATAGTGCGAACTGAACTCTTGTTTAGGAGAGAGTCAAGTGGTGGCTGACACGAACGTGGAGAATTTCTTGATTGCCTAAGGAACTGTCAGCTTCTCAAAACGACTAATCAATGGAGCCAGAGAGGCCGTCAAGTGCTATTTCGAAAGGGCCTGGATATTCTAACATGATCTATTACATGGATGAAAGAAATATTTGCTGTTACTGTACAGACAAATATTCTGCTGAGCGGAATGTACGCTGTGTTGCTCCATTGCTCGAGACGGACAGGTCTTGCAGTACACTACAGAAGTTCGATGTAACACGTGTCCCTTCCGACTTACAGTACACTAGAGAAGTTCGATGTAACACGTGTCCCTTCCGACTTACAGTACGACGACAAAATAATCTCTCGAACCTCGCTGCCAGTCCTGAAGGACCCCTGAGGGCCTGCGGACCACAATTCGGAGACCATTGGTGTAGCGCAGCGGTTCGTAACCTTGTTTGTGCCATAGACCCCTTTGAAAGCCTCGTGCAACCTGCCGACCCCTTTTTGGAAAAATTTATTTAGATGCATAAAATAAAATATATAGATACAGAATATACAGTATGTATTATAGATTGTATTACAGAGGAAACCAGTTGTGGTCAAATACAGATTTCAAAATGTAAAGAAATAACGAATATGTAACATGGCAATATATGGGCGTCTTTGTTAAGCCATTAATGTTGAATGGCTGAATCTGTCCGCGGACCCCCTGGAGGTGCAGAACCTCTGGTCTGGCTCAGTGTTTCGCAGCGTCAGTTTCTTTTAAGGAAACACGAAGCAGGTCAGCATGTCAGGTCCACAAACTGTGGGAGCTACAGGATTGCAGATGTTCTGTCTGTGGCATCTTGAGACAGAGGACACGCACAAAGGAGACGCAGAGACGCAAACATCGCCCAGATGGTCTCACCTGATAGAGGCGGTCGAACAAATGCAGTCGCGTAGCTTTGATATGACGCGTCACCTTTAGTAAGTTGCTGTCTTCAACACAAAGCGCTTGTTTCGGCGAAGTGTTCTTATTCTAACTCCGTGCAAGTACGCAGTCAAAGGTGAAGATGTGGCCGTAACTCAGTGCTGTCTTAGGGAAATGGGCTGCTACAGGGGTGTACAGATCGATCATTTCTGTTGACTTTGCAGGTTACTGGAGGCGTTAAATCAAATAACCTGTAACAGAGCGTGTTAAGAATCAAAAGATTTTGAAATTTTAGGAGGGTTTCGGAATTTGTAGGAAAGGGGTTTCCCGACATTTCGGAGCAACATGCTGCCTCCCTCTTCAGGTTTACAGAATCTGATTCAGGTGCGTGTTGAAGTAACTGGGGGGAAGGAAAATATCGGTTGCGTGTGAAGGTTGGAGGGAATTTTGCTGGATCAGAGGGAATTGTAACGTACAAACCTGTGTGGCTACAGTATAGGCACGCAAAACATCACACTCGTGTGCCGGTAAGTGCACTACATTATTGCGCGGAATCGATTGGCCTTCCAACGGATTGGCAACTGTGACATGAATGTAATACGTCTGTGCACACAGATTATAGCAGATAACACACTGCCGCTTTGATAATTTTGATGAAAGGGTATATTGGAACTCAAACGCAGTGTAACTTGCCCTGGCAGGGGCACCTAATTGCTGGCCTATGCATTATTATTGTTGACATGCGAAAGATAACATAATGTGCTGAATTATGTGACGCTGTAGCATGCAGGTCGGGCGTGGTGTCATTAGAACTTCATATATTAATTTTCCACCCCGCTCCATAATCGTGGAAGTATCGAGCGAACAGTGAGCCTGCTAAAGCCGCGGGTGATGCAGATATTGACTGTGTGGCGCCGCCTCTTACAGGAACTCCGTTATTTGCAACTTTGTATTCTACAGCTGAAAACGCTACTGGGCCTTAACACTTGAGTTCACTTCCAAATATTAATTTAGAATGCGATAGATAATAATGGACTGATTTAGCAGCGCTGTCTGTCTGTGCGGCGTTTCAGTTCCGGTCCGTTAGATATGGGCGACAGGGGAGTGGAGAAGACTACATAACGAGGAACTTAATGACCTGTACTCATCACCAAATATTATTCGGGTAATCACATCGAGAAGAATGAGATGGACGGGACATGTAGCACGTATAGGGGAAAGAGAGGTGCATACAGGATTTTGGTGGGTAGACCTGAGGGAAGGCGACCACTTGGAAGACCCAGGCGTATATGGGAGGATAATATTAAAATGGATCTTCAAGACGTGGAGTGAGGGCATGGACTGGATTGAGCTGGCTCAGGATAGGGAAGGGTGGCGGGCTGTAGTGAATGCGGTAGTGAACCTCAGGGTTCCATAAAATGCGGGGAATTTCTTGCTTAGCTGAGGAACTGTTGGCTTCTCAAGAAGGCCTCTGCTCCATGGAGTTAGTTAGTGAGTTAGTTTAGTTTAGTTAGTCTGTCTGTCTGTCTGTCTGTCTATCAGTCAGTCTGTCAGACATGGAATAGACTATCGCTGGTGATGTAACGAGAGTTAGTTGTTAAACACAGTGCCGTTAAGTGAGGTGTAAAGAAGCACATTTAAGTGGATTTTGGCAAAAGGCAGTTACGACCTATTTAAATGTAATATCCCACAGTTCTATTACAAATCCTGAGGAGAACCACGACAAGCCCCCCGGTCTTCTAAAAAGGTCTTATTTTTAAAATTATACGCCCTTTTCATGATTCATCTTGTCCGTGGAAAATTTCGCTTGGAGAGAAACACGTTTCCCACCTTATATATATTCAGTGTACGCCGTACAGTGACACGGTACCGCCCAGACAGATCTAAACAACCCCGTATAATGGTAAACTAATGCCTGTCTGCATCATGAAGGCATACAGGGAGTGGAGGAATAGCTCCACTCATTTTTAACCTCGCTACTAAATGGAGGGGAACGGTCAACCTCACGCCCCAGCCGCTTACCCCCGGAGAACGGGCCCCCGGTACTCATTAAGTACGGGGAAGGGTGGGCCCCACAGCAGGTCTGGTCGCTGTGGATGTGACCTGGAACTGTCTCCCACACCGGGAATCGAAAACTTGTGATTTCGCAAACCTTCATTTTATATGGTGCCGTTAAGCAGTGGGGGTGAAGGGAGGGTGCCGACGCTTGATACTGTTTCGCTCTAAGGCCCTGTCTAGTATGGAGCCCAAAATGCAACAATTCACCACCAAATGTTGCTGCACGTAATGGGTGTACCAGCCCTGCCCTCTGTGCGGTTGAAGACGAGGTCGGAGCGTTTGGTGTGGCGTTCGTTTTCTAGATGGCACTGCGTACGCAGTTTCACTTGGCCCGAAGGTCTCGCGCGCATGCCATAGCCGGTGTGGTGCGTGGAATGCAACGAACGGAGCGGCAAGGGTAGGCGGGTACCTGCTGGAGTGGCGTTTTGCTTTAGAATACTTTGTACAGAACAAACACACGCAGGCTTGTGACAATCGATACGACAGTGAAAGGAGTAACAAATATTGTTTTCTATTCACTTTTATAAGCCACTTCGATCACGTATTGCCTTGCACTAGCTTGCTTTTATCGGTCTTGTTAGTAACTGGTACCCAGGCGTAGATGGGAGGATAATATTAAGATGGATATTCGGGAAGTGGGATGGGAGGACATGAACTGGATTGAGCTGGCTCAGGATAGGGACAGGTGGCGGGCTCTTGTGAATGCGGTAATGAACCTTCGGGTTCCATAAAATGCGGGGAATTTCTTGACTAGCTGAGAAACTGTTAGCTTCTCAAGAAGGCCTCTGCTCCATGGAGTTAGTTAGTTAGTTAGTTAGTTAGTTAGTTAGTTAGTTAGTTAGTAACTGGTTTCACATAAGGCACTGATGACAGCGTGTTGTTTATATGAGCCTCATCAAAAACACAGGCCTGCGCCACGTGTATATATATATATACACACACACACATATATATATCGTGATATATATATATATATATTTCGCGATATACATACATGATTTGGGTAGCGCAGTCAGTATAGTGACTAGGCTGTGGACTGGACGGTTCGGGGTTCGAATTCCAATAGTGGCAAGGGAAGGTTTTCTTCTATAAAACGTCCAGACCTGCTGTGGGGCCCACCAGCCCCGTACGCAATGGGGACCGAGTTCCTTCCCAGGGGAAAAGCGACCGGTGCATGCAGTTAACCACTCACCATCATCTAGTGTCGAGGTTAAGAATGAGGGGAGTTCCAGGCTCACTGTGTGGTGTCTTCATGGCGCAGACAGGGAAACCCTCTACGTGTAATATACGGGAACCTGGCAAACCGCCTGCTGATGTGTGCGGCCTGTCAGCGGCTTCCAGTAAAGCGGACATTCGTGTATAAATAACAACCATAATTATTTGCCTGCCTCCTACGTGTTTCGACCAAGTTTGGTCATCATCAGGGGATTCCTACAATTAGAAGTACTTACCACAGGTGAATATGACGTGTTTGTGTTTATCGCATGTACGTCAGCTTCTGACTGAAGACGTCTTTGATCATTTACGCCGGTGCAGCATCGAGGGTTTATGTTATAATTCAGAAAATTACTTCGTTAATCGAATAGCATCTGTAATGAAATTGTAGGAACTGTAACACTGGTTGCGAGCGCGACAGGTGTTTTCTCACGGGGTTAAGCACGAAAACACTTTGTGTCAAACTTTAGTAATTCCTTTTAAAGTTATTAAACCCCTGGTAATGACCAAGGTTGGTCGAAACATGTATAAGAGAGAAAAATAGACATGGCTGTCATTCATACATAAGTGTGTAGTTTCATGATCGTTAGTTATGGATTGTGTCTTCGCTACTTAACTGTCCGCTTACACAAGGGCAGTTTCGCATCTCCTCTAAACATTCAAGGCCCAGTGACAGTTGTTTTACTGTCACGTATGTGTAACATTCAGCATTCCTACGTTCTGCCCGCACAGTGTGTTTATGTGTTTTGTGTGGATCTCAGAACAAACAGCGATTATTTCCCTATACAGCATTAACTGACTGGTTTTTATAACCGAGACGGGGTGTGTTTACTGCGCGGTACGGACTGAATATTTATATATATACCGCCAGGTTTAACATTCACAACTTCTACGTTCCGCCCACACAGTGTGTTTATGTGTTTTGTGTGGATCTCAGAACAAACAGCGATTATTTCCCTACACAGCATTAACTGACTGGTTTGTATAACCGTGGCGGAGTGTGTTTACTGCGCGGTACGGACTGAATTAGGTGGCTCTCTACGTATCTTTGTTTCCTTGTTAATTATTGAGTTACTTGAGATCAGTAATTCTCGGTCTTTTCGCGTCCTACATGTCACCAGACTTTCTTGAAAAAGAAGTGGATCCGTCCCAGCAGCAGCAGCAAGGCTTGTGTCTCTTCCAGCATTAGCTATACCTGTACAGTTATTCTCATTTCTGTGTAATATTAATGGACCTTATTTCTAAGACGTCACGTCCCATCCAACTGACCCCCAAGTGCCTTATCGGAACGCGTCTCGCCGATTGATAAAACACCGTTTTAAATATATTGTAACGTCCCTTAGTTGCTCAGTTCATAGCTATGTTAATTTTGTACTCAGTTGATTATTGAGGTCTTCTGTTGCTGGCTGGCGAGGCTTCATCTTTATTACGTGGCGCCACGACGGGGGGTTTAAATGGGCCATTTGTTTCCTGTTTGTGTCTCAAGTATCGTCCCCTTTAAAGACTAGGACAAGCAGAGATGCGCAAAACAGTAGACGTAACTGCGAGACAGAGTAGAGTGAAGACAATTTATTTGGGGTAAGGGGTGGGGTGGAAATTAGCCTGAATTATAATTAAACATTCAGTCCGTACCGCGCAGTAAACACACTCCGTCTCGGTTATACAAACCAGCCAGTTAATGCTGTATAGGGAAATAATAGCTGTTTGTTCTGAGATCCACACAAAACACATAAACACACTGTGTGGGCAGAACGTAGGATTTGTGAATGCAAAACCTGGCTGTATGTAAAGTAACCGCTAGGCTTTTAAAGGGTTAAGGACGTGGCGGAATTATTTCCGTTAAGAATTATGCAGGTGTTTGCATAATTCCAGTGCACTTCCGAAAATGTTAAACTCGTGGGATATCTTCTCACTGCTGTACTTATTGCGCAAGGTTGCGACTAACGTGAAGTCTGTGAAGCGTTCCTCCACTGCGTGACACAGGCTGCTGCACTTTGTAGAAGTTCCCGTTTTGTTAACGCACAATTGAACGACGGTTGCTGCGGGAAATTTCATGATAAGGCCAAGGTTACTTTTCTGGAGAGTGTGATGCAATTGTTGTCTTCACTGTGACGAACAGACAGGGTCGGCACCAGATGTGCATGGCTGGCCACTTTATAGTCACAGGTGAGGACTGCACGCACTGCATCTCTCGTCATGTTGTGTTCAGAAGAAGAGGTGGCACTGTGTCCCTGTGCAAGTGATTTGAACCCAGAAGCTGGCTCAGGAGCAATGTAAAGCTAAAGTTCTGTCTGTTCATATGATGAAGGCGTGTAGGGGGAGATGAAATACAACTCCACACATTCTTAACCTCGACAGTATATGATGGTGTGTTGTGATCTTCACACCCCGGCCGCTTTACCCCCTGTACCTATCGAATAGGAGGCGCGTGTGCCTTAGGCTCGGGCTGGACGTTTTCAGGATGAGAAGAATCTGTTTGCTTTCTGTGCGCCTGTTGTCTGCTGCATCAGCTGGTCTGTCTAAGGTGTCTGGTGCATGAGCTGGCTTGTCTAAGGTGTCTGCTATATCAGCTGACCTGTCTAAGGTGTCTGCTACATCAGCTGGCCTGTCTAAGATGTCTGGTGCATCAGCTGGCCTGTCTAAGGTGTCTGCTGTATCAGCTGGCCTGTCTAAGGTGTCTGCTACATCAGCTGGTCTGTCCAAGGTGTCTGGTGCATCAGCGGGCTTGTCTAAGGTGTGTGCTGCATCAGCTGGTCTGTCCAAGGTGTCTGGTGCATCAGCGGGCTTGTCTAAGGTGTGTGCTGCATCAGCTGGCCTGTCTAAGGTGTCTGCGGCATCAGCTGGCCTGTCTAAGGTGTCTGCTGCATCAGCTGGCCTGTCTAAGGTGTCTGCTGCATCAGCTGGCCTGTCTAAGGTGTCTGCTGCATCAGCTGGCCTGTCTAAGGTGTCTGCTGCATCAGCTGGCCTGTCTAAGGTGTCTGCTGCATCAGCTGGCCTGTCTAAGGTGTCTGCTGCATCAGCTGGCCTGTCTAAGGTGTCTGCTGCATCAGCTGGCCTGTCTAAGGTGTCTGCTGCATCAGCTGGCCTGTCTAAGGTGTCTGCTGCATCAGCTGGCCTGTCTAAGGTGTCTGCTGCATCAGCTGGCCTGTCTAAGGTGTCTGCTGCATCAGCTGGCCTGTCTAAGGTGTCTGCTGCATCAGCTGGCCTGTCTAAGGTGTCTGCTGCATCAGCTGGCCTGTCTAAGGTGTCTGCTGCATCAGCTGGCCTGTCTAAGGTGTCTGCTGCATCAGCTGGCCTGTCTAAGGTGTGTGCTGCATCAGCTGGCCTGTCTAAGGTGTCTGCTGCATCAGCGGGCTTGTCTAAGGTGTGTGCTGCATCAGCTGGCCTGTCTAAGGTGTCTGGTGCATCAGCTGGCCTGTCTAAGGTGTCTGCTATATCAGCTGGCCTGTCTAAGGTGTGTGCTGCATCAGCTGGCCTGTATAAGGTGTCTGCGGCGTCAGCTGGCCTGTCTAAGGTGTCTGCTGCATCAGCTGGCCTGTCTAAGGTGTTTGGTGATTTAATCAGCCCGTCTAGGCAGCAATACGGACAGCCCACGTCCTTCTCTATTCTTCCCATTCTTCCATTTGCTGTCATTCAATCACGTGACGCTACAGACTTGGGGGTACTGCCAGCTTCATCATCTGTCTATTTAAAACTAAATTTGGTTTTTGCTGTTTTGTTGCTTGCTCCTTTGGTTGCTCGATTTCCCATAAGAGTGCGGGAGATGGTAAAGTGTCCGATACAGGCTCGCCAAAGTCGGGGCCGGTCATCATTACAGTGGTTCGAAGACTGTGCATGAACTGAACGTCTCAACCAACATATGGTTGCGCTTTAAAGGTGGTTTGTCTGCTGGACAGTGTGTGCAAAACTACTGCCTTGCTGAAGGCAGAGTACGAGCTAACACATCAAACGGCCTCATGGAACCTCAAAACGCACGCTGTCCTGTTGTGATGATCAGTGAATAACCGCAGAACAGCGCTTCTGAAGCAGTGCAGCACTGTGGGACGGATACAGCAGCTCGTTGCGTTTATGCCGCAGATCCCTTCTTAAGACAGTACCGGTTTGACAGTTTTTCACCTAATCAAGAAAATCCCTGCGTGTTATGGAGCGTGAGTGTTCGTTACCGCGTCCTCAAGAGCCTGCCATTTGTCCCTACCCGTAGCCAAATTATTCCAGCCTGTTCTTTCGCAATCTGTTTCTTTAACATCGCCTCATCACGTTTAGATCTAGCAGCTGGCCTCTTTCCTTCAGATTGCCCACCAAAACCCGGCATTCCTTTGTCTTCTCCCCCATTCTCTTTCTCCATGCTCTGATCGCGGCTGTTCCAATTGGGTGCTGAACAACTTAACTGAACACACTTCAAGTGCTTTCTTCCTGTCGCTCATTGCGTAACAGCGTGCTGCAATACATCAATGAACTGCCGAGGAACGTCATACTGTAAAACTTTAGCTACAAAACGGATGCTCTTTTTATTAGCGCCGAAGTGTCATGCAGCTGATAGCGGTTCAAATTAACGTCCAACCAGAACACTTGCCTTTTCCTGTCAGTTAGGCACCACCTATATCGGAATCCGATACGTTATCGTGAAGGACATCCCAGTGTGTCCCGGGCATATTGACCTGGACGGACCACAGCTGGCCGCAGGAATGGCATTGTGAGCACGTTTATTGTTAAATGATGTGAAAGGTCTTGTCTTGTCTTGTCGTGTCTTGCCTTGTCTTGTCTTGTCTTGCCATGCCATGCCTTGCCTTGCCTTGCCTTGCCTTGCCTTGTCTTGTCTTGTCTTGTCTTGTCTTGTCTTGTCTTGTCGTGTCTTGTCTTGTCTTGTCTTGTCTTGTCTTGTCTTGTCTTGTCGTGTCTTGCCTTGCCTTGCCTTGCCTTGCCTTGCCTTGTCTTGTCTTGTCTTGCCTTGCCGTGCCATGCCATGCCATGCCATGCCATGCCTTGCCTTGCCTTGCCTTGTCTTGTCTTGTCTTGTCTTGTCTGTGATTTGCAGGTTTAATACAAAGTTTGAGACCGCTGAGGTTTCCGCAACGGCGTAATCGAGAATACCACTCTCTTGGAATGGCTTCATCGCTTGGTGCTTCCCGACGTTTCGGGTGGCAGTGCCTTCGTCTTAAAGGGTTAAAGGTGCATGAAAGTAGACCTTGATGCCATAAACATCAAGGCGAAACTTCCGCCCGAAACGTCGGGAACCCCTGTCCAGCGAGACGGCGTAGCATGCCGGAAGACGAGACTCCTGGAGCACAAGACTTTTGGCGTCTCCCTTTTGGCAAGAAAAGAACAAGAAGAACAAACCGAGAACTGCACTCTTCTGCTGTGTTACGCAGCGTCGAATGATAATCCTTTGCCGACGTTTCGGGACAACTTATCGGTTTCATATTCAAGTGTCAAGAGGTTCTTGGACTTCGCGAACCTTGAAAATGGTGTCGGTACGTTGTCCCGAAACGTCGGTAAAGGACTACTATTCGACGCTGCATAACACCCCAGAAGAGTGCAGTTCTCTTCAACATCACGGCCGAAGCCTGAAAGCAAAGAAAAATCCGAGAAGCCAAATACGTTACATGCTCACTCTAACTTGTGTGACGCTTTAAATTCGCATATTTTGTACGAGACGCAATGACTGTACGCTGAGGGACGGCATAACGAGCTTGCTTTTAATGTCTGGTTTTTCTCATTTGTTGCAGGTAAGTACGGGAACAGAACTCTCTCTTCTGACAGACCCTCGAAGGCAGGGGTGAGTTTTTGGTTATTGGAACAAACTGCCCTAAACGGCCGTAAGTGTGCACCAGCTGTGTCACGTTCCAACGGGCAGCTTCGAGCGAAAGGCGGACCTTACTTCTGTCACAGTGCGGTCGCTTTGTGCGCGCATTTGGATGATGCGGATTTTAGCTAGTGCCATATGAAGATGTTAATAAGGTCTCCCGTTGTTAGCAAAATTTGAAATATTGCGAGTCCAGAAAACTAAAAATAAAATCCTTTGGGGCAGCCTTCAACTTAACATGGGGAGACGGCGCCGTCTGATTGGACGCCTTTCGCATTCCTGTTCCTTCACTGCTGTCGGAATGCAATTATTTGTTACGATGTTTTTCAGGCAGTGTACTACAAAAATTGATAAAATTTTTATCGCCATATGTAGTTACTACTACTACTACTACTACTACTACTACTGGTTTTTATTCCTGTTAACACTTTGCTACAATTGCTCGATACTTTAAATTTGCTTGAACCTTAGCAATGTGAACCGCCGTCACGTCTGTATGTGTTGGCATAACAGTGTGTGTTCGATGCAGCACGCACAGTCCTGTGTGTCCGCTTAAGAAGCATCTGTCTACGTAGTTTCACGTGTCTAGCGCCATTTGTTTGTTGCTTACACCGTTGAACCGGAAGAGCTAAATGTGCACTGTGTCGCCATACTTATACTTTGCAGTGTAAAAAATAGTTCTTTGAAAATCCGCATGTTTGCCAAGAATGAAAGTAAATGGCGCCAGAGCCGCTACCGCCCCTGTAAGTTCGCGCGTCCACCATATTACCATTATTGATAGCAGGAAGCTGAAAAGCGCGGCGTTCCTTTTCCCTAAGAGCAGAATGTTCCTTATTTTTGTGAAAATCGGCCATCTCTTAAGCTCGGTCACTTTTTCAAAAGCTCAGCTTGAGGTTGACTGTAAGTCCGTAGGTGAATGGGTGGAGCTCAGAGTGCCTTTCCAGTGTTTCATTCAGTCTGTAGTCCTTGCACAGGCGTCTTCTGTCTCCCGTTGTCTGCCCTCCGAATTTTCATTTTTAGCGTTAACGTCTAATTCAGTTATTTGTAAAATTCTTAAAAGCCTAAAAGTCCCAAGTCTTCCGGAATTCCTGACGCCGCCGGTTCTGTTACGAACAGCTCTTCTAACGTCTGTGCACTTGCGGCCAAATGTTTGCAATCAGTGCTTCTCTGTGTACCGTGCGGACACGAGCGGCAGTCTCTCCGATTTTTTGATCACCAAACCGTGTGTGCGTGCGTGCGCGCGCGCGCGCGCGTGTGTGTGTTAGCGATTGCAGGCTCATTGCTCTTCTGAATAAACTTTAGGAACGACTTCACGTCGCTGCACAACACCGTGATTCATATTATTATCCTTACAAATTCTAAGGTCAGTCGGAGTTATGTTTTAAAATTCAGTCCGTACCACGCAGTAAACACTCCGTCTCGGTTATACAAACCAGTCAGTTAATGCTGTATAGGGAAATAATCGCTGTTTGTTCTGAGATCCACACAAAGCACATAAATACACTGTGTGGGCAGAACGTAGGATTTGTGAATGTTACACCTGGCGGTACGTAAAGTAACGGCTGGGCTCAGAGGAGTTTGAAATAAATTCTTGCCGGGATAATTCCACTAAATCAAAATCTACGTTACCGTGATGGTAAATTTCTTGACGTTACTATCCCGCCCCGTAGGAATGATGCCTGTGCAGTACGTTGGCACTAACAACGCTTCCCACATTTTTCCTTATTTATAGCCTTGGTTCTTCATGACTTAGTCATTTTGGGTTTCGTAATCGCTTCGTCCTTCCTAACTAACGAACTTCTCTTTCGAATGTTTGAGACTTTTCCCGTCGCCGTTTTGAGCATTTTCTGCTGTTCTGCTGTGCTCTGGAACCTCGGCTTTAGTACGTCTGTAACTGACCTCTGCCACCGCATTCCCGAGCTGTTGTTCGGTGCCACAACTCTGCCTGACTTCACACGTCATACCTACGCCGATACGGACCCGCACTTAAACATTATTAAAACGACAGTCACTGGTTTTTACAAAAAAGCCACCACGGTGGCTTATGACCCTAAACGTTTTGAATCCCACACGACAGGTGGAGGCCTCTGCGCTGTTACATACCTAACTGGAAACTTCATGTGTACCCGCAGGTGGGTCGTACGTCCGCTCAGTCCACTGATCTTCCGAGTCGTGTTGCTGTGTGACGTGTTCCTCTTGTCCCTTCGAGTGTTTATGTTGTACTTTACCCCAGCAAAGCACGCCTCTGTTCTGGAATTCTGTTGCATCCAGTGGTGCCAACAAGCTGGAACTTATCCAGCAGAATTCTGCAGCTGTCTGTTACAACCGTTTCTTTCGCCACGCCCACTACAGCTGCGCCAGTGCATTAGGGTGCCTACAAGTGCAGAACTTGCGTGACAGGAGGCGTCACCGTGTCATTAACATTTACCCCCATCTCAAATTCTGCCCGTCCCTTTGGGGTTCCCTGATCTGAGAATTCCCAGTCGGTATTTTAGAGATTTTTTGAGTTTACTGCCGGATATTTATGCAGACATTTTCCTTCTGGCAGTGGCCTAAAGGCTGGTGTGCCGGTACATCTGTTTTGACACGTACAAGGTCGTGCAGTGCCATGTCACTGTGTCACTCCCGTCACTGTTGTAATGTCACGTGCTTCGTCATAATTACTTACACTTTGCTTGCTTTCTTTTCTGTTTTCCTTTTTAAATTCGATTTTAACTTAATTTTTTGGGTTTGTTTTTGTTTCTTCTTTGTCTCCATGTTGCCTTGTTCGTGTTCGTTTGTTATTTCTTTGCACTGCTGTTGAGCAGAAGGCTTATGACAGTTATCACGCAACAAAACAAAGAGTCGAAACAGGCGCGCCAAGTGTGTATTCATTTCGCCTTTAACCTGTCAATAAATCGCATTTATTTCCATCTCCTTTAAATTTAACCCTTTAAAGACGAAGCGTATCTGTTTTATGTAAGGACTCAGTGCGTACCGCGCAGTAAACACTCTCCACTTCGGTTATAAAAACCAGTCTCTAACGTTTTATAAGGCAAAAGTTGCTGTTTGTTCTGAGATCCGTACAAAACACATAAACGCAATGTGGGCACCACGTAGAATTTTTTAATGTTAAACCTGGTGGTACGTAAAGTTACCGCTAGGCTTTAAAAGGTTAAACAACTGTCGCCAGTTACTGTCGCTGTTTTGCTTGTTATTTCTGCTCTTTCGCTTGACTCGACTTGCGTCTTTTCCCACCCTTGTCGTGTCTTAAAATGTTACGTGCAAAGGCCTCTGTGCAAAGCCATAAGAATTCGCCATGCTGTGGCAGGTTCTTTTATGGACAGACGCTGTACTTCGATGCGTGAGTAAACGCGGTAGAGGGAAACCTTGTTCCTGCATCATTACTGCTTCTCACATATGCTGTAACGTATCGCGTAAAGGTTCAGCTGCGTGCTGACGAGTGTGTCAGTGCGTGTACCGCGGGCTGTAAACCTCACATTTTATAGTTAATAACGGTAAAATATGTGCCAAAATTGGACGCACACATAAAAGATCTCATTTCTGTAACATCGTGTAGCCTACATGCTTCGTGATGTGATGTCGAATTATGGCTGTACTGATTTTGCTAAAATATGCTTCGGTAACAGTGCTGTGGTTACCTTAAAGTAAGTACAAAGGCGCAAAGAACGCCGTGAACACGAGTGAGACTTCTGTTCTACTCGTATTTACGACACCGGGATATGCACAAACCCTACACACAAGAGCGCAGTTTGTATCCCACCTATATGAGTGGGCGGTTACGGGGGCATCAGCATTCACTGTAATACACCAAGGTGTTTAAAGCGTGTTGAAATGTGGCACGGTTACAGTGGCAATGTGCAGCACGCCTGTATCACTGTGATACCCGCAGTACTGTGTGCGTGTGACGTGAGTCCCAGTCACATAGTGCATGCGCAGTCAAACAGCTGTCTGTTTGGAACACCTTGGTTGGATCCCCAGCACCGTGAAAACACCTAACACTGGTCTTGATCCATAACGGCTCTGCCAATGTATTGCGTGTTGCAGCTGTCAGTGTTGCAGGGGGCTGCCTCCTGTACTGACGGCACGTTGGGCTGATCCTGATACAGGGGCGGGGGGTACTGTCATGGTGACTGCAGTGTGGCTGCGTTAACTGGGAGTTACGGACAGCGACGCTGAACAGCGGGATGTTATGGTTTGTGGAAGGCATGCATACATACACCCACACATGCATACATACATACATACATACATACATACATACATACATACATACATACACACACACGTACATACATACACACGTACATACATACATACATACATACATACATACACACACACACACATACACGCGCGCGCGCGCGGAGGGAAGGATAGGCGGGCGGGCGGACGGACGGACGGACGGACGGACGAAAGAACGAACGAATGCACGGACAGGCAGGCAGACAGGCAGGCAGGCAGACAGACAGACAGACAGACAGTTCTGTAGACACAAACATGCATGTTACCCAGTACACAATTCGGGAGCCCCGGTGTGTGAGTAATGTCTTACGGAGATTCAGAAATGCGGAAATAAGTTTCCGTTCCGCAGTTCGGCGCGTTCGAAGCTCCGCCCGTTACGTCGCGCGAGCCGCACAGCCAGTGCGACTTATTCCAAGAACAGGTACTGCAGCTTGTATTGTGTGTGTGGGGGGGGGGGGGGCGCGCACTGTGAACAGCACTAGAACATTCCGGTCAGCCCGTGCGTAACAGTGCAGACAGTCCTGGGCGCGTGTCCGCGTTACCGCGGTACTCACTGGATTGCGGAATTGGGCGTTTCGTTTAGACTCCTGCACAAACATGTGCAGTTTAGTGGTCCTACGTTGTATACTATAGACCTGCTGTTGGATGGGCGGGGCATGTGGCACGCATAGGGGTGAGTGGCGGAGAAACATGAAGTAAAGAGCTCACTTGGAAAACGTAAGCCTACATGGGAGGATAATATGTAAGTAGGATTAAGGAGTAGAATGGGAGTGGAACGGACTAATCTGGCTCAGGGTAAGGCACAAACGAGGGGCTGTTTTAAACACAGTCACGTACCTTCGCGTTCCGTAAAATGCTGAGAACTTCTTGACTAAATTAGGAACTGTCCGCTTCTCTGCGGGGACTCTGTTGCACGGAGTTAGTTAGTTAGTTAGTTAGTTAGTTAGTTAGTTAGTTGGTTAGTTAGTTAGTTAGTTAGTTAGTTAGGCACTCAGTTGTTTGGGTGCCAGAGCAATTTATTGTTGTCAGTAGCACGGTGTTCTCTGAAGCACTGACCTGTGGACACGTCAGCACAAGGGCCGTGTCCCTGCCTGTTGTCTGCGGCCGTTTAGAGCACTGCGCCTCGGCACTTGCTGGCTGCAGACCACATGGTCACAAACTGCCGCTGTTTAATAATAATAATAATAATAATATTATTATTATTATTATTATTTCTTACTGCAATTGGGTTTTCACCCGGTGGCAGCAGCCTTACACCAGTACAGACACCACAATACAATAACACACACATAAACGGAACAGCACAAATTGCAGTACACGTATTGGCAGTTCACCCACACAATACACTGTGCCTACACTGATACAATATACCTACACAAATACAATATACCTACACAAATACAATATACCTACACAAATACCATATACCCACACATTACAAAGTACTTACACAAATACGATATACCCATAAAATACAATATACCTACCCAAATACAATATACCTACACAATTACAATCTACCCATACAAATACAATATACCTACACAAATACAGTATACGTACACAAATGCAGTACAAATACAATATATCCCCACAACCCCAATATACGTACACAAATACAATACAAATACAATATACTCATATAAACACAATATACGTACACAAATACAATATGCCCACATGAACACAATATACATACACAAATACAACGCAAATACAATATACTCACATGAACACAATATACGTACACAAATACAATACAAATACAATACACTCACATAAACACAATATACGTACACAAATACAATACAATACAATACTGTATACCCATACAAATACAATGTAATATTCCCACACAAATACAATATACCCACACACACGCGCGCGTTTCAGAACACCTTCACATCACTTCACTTCACTTATTTATACACTACACTTCACATCACTTCATTTATGTACACACTACACTTCACATCACATCACTTCACTTATTTACACCTTACACTTCACATCACATCACTTCACTTATTTACACACAACACTTCATTTCACGTCATTTCACTTATATACACGCAAAACCCCACTTGAATTCCCTTTACTTGTAACTACCTTCTTAACTCTCCCCCTAAAAGTGCTTAATTTACAGGGGAAAGACGCCAGTAAGTCTGCAGGCAGTTGATTCCAGTTTTTAATGGTCCTATTTACGAACGAATATTTACCGACATCTGTTCTTTGTTTTCTATTCCTAATTTTCTTGTTAAGATAGTCCCTACTCAGGTAGCATGGTTTTAGAAGTCTGTCCCCTATCGCTTTCCAAGCCGGCCCCCCGGTGTATGCCTTGAACAGAGCGCATATTCTTGCTATCATTCTGCGCTGTGGCAACGTTTCCCAGCCCGCCTCATTTGTATTATTTCCAAATTCAGCCGCTCTTTTTTGTACGCGATTTAAAGTGCTTACCTGGCCTTCCCTGTATGGGTCCCAACACACCGCCCCATACTCAAGTATCGGTCTCACTAGGGCCGTATAAGCTAGACGTCCGCTTAATGTCCGCAGTGCAGAATGTTCTTACCCTGTACACTCCAACTGCGTGTGTTCTGCGTTCAGTGCGTAAAGAGTTCCACTGTGAATTGTTGCGGTGTGCCGTTTCTTCCGACATTTAGAAAATTAAAGCAGGTCCGCTTGGAATCTTTTTTTTTTTTTTCACATTTCAGAACAAACCGGAACTTCATTCAACAGACTTTCACAAGCAGACAAGAGCCAAATGCAGACAGAACATCTCTCACGCAGGTGCATTCAGTAATGTGCGTGGTTAATTCCAGCGGGGCGCAGCTGCTGTCACTGAACTGGAATTTACGTTAATGCATGTGGGCTTGTGGGCAGTGCATGGGGCTTACAGCCGGTGGACTGCGCGCTTTGGCGTCCATCGCCATCAGCCCGAGAACCACCTGTGCATGCAGTGTAAGCGTACTTTTGAAACGACGCCTGATGCGTTGCCTTGGAGTGACAGTCGCAAGTGTAATCTGCAGAGATATTTGAATGAAGTGACGGTGTGTTTACCGGTGTGTGTCGATATGCAGAAGTGTAACACTGCCTGCTGTTTGTACCTCAGTGTTAGCCTTGATGTCTCGCAGTAAGGGAAGAACAGGGGCTGAACATATTCAGCAGTACGGTGCTCAGTAAGAAAGTTGGGCCGGGCCTAAGGGGATGGAGCTAACAACAGAGTGGAGAGAATTACGTAATGACGGGTTTCATGATTCGAACTCCTCACAAAATATTATTCTGGTGACTAAATCAAAATCAACGAAAATTAGATGGAGGGAGTATGTGGAACATGTGGGCAAGAAGAGGAATAATACAGGATTTTGGTATGGAAACCTGGAGGAAAAAGTCCCCTTGAAAGACTTTGGCTTAGATGAATGGATAATATTAAAATGGATAGTGAAAAATAGGATGGGACTGGATTCTTCTGGCACGGAGTAAGGAGAAGTGGCGGTCTGTTGTGAATACGGTAATGAACTTTCGTGTTTCATAAAATGCGAGAAATTTGTTTAGAAGCTGACAAACTGGTAGCTTTTCAAGAAGCACTATCCTCAGTGCGCTTCTGCAGTTAGGAAATTCCAATTCGGAGTACAAACAATAAAAGGAGAAACTTGATTCAATTACTGCAGTTTTTCCGCCGAATTTCTTTTGTTTTTCCGCCGAATTTCTGGACGCGGTGAGCCAGTCGGACCAATAGGCATACTTTGTGTGTTTGTTCGGTCAGTAGCATTGTGAACGGAGAAAAACAAAACGGAGTCGCTCGCAAAGTGTGGAAACCGGAATGAGAAACTGTCCTTGATTCAATGCGGCTTCTTGAGAGAATTCAAGAAGACAACTTTAGAAACTCACGGCAAAGAGGGAAGTGAGAGAAGATTTAGGGATGGATAAAACGATCAGTTGTCGAAGTTCTGAACCCAGGAACACGCTATAGAACGCTCAGCTCTTATGCAAGGAAAGTAGTAAAAAATAAGGCTAAAGAGAAGGGCAGAAGTCACGGAAGAATGAAATAGGGAACGCTCCCACACAGTATATGTCCTGCCAAGCACTGCGCTGACTGCTGACTGCTCTACGGAACGATATACCCCGCTGACTGTATGCATCAGAAGCAGGCCTCACCGTGTGACTGGATTGCCTTCGTTGTTCCTTCTGCGCCCGTGGTATCCGAAATGCAGTCCCGCCGAGCACGGATACTCTGCGAGCTGCACCACCGAAATTGCCTGTGACTGTATTCTGCCGTCACTCTGCACATGACACACGGATAGCAGAGGTGCACATCAGAGCTGCATGTGGTGACCAGTGACATTTATTCTCTTGTCTCACCTTGGCACCAGCGCGTGTATTTTTATATTGTTCCCTTTATAGCAGCCCTCTTCCTGCGTTAACAGCAGTGCACTTGCTGTGTAGACGACAGTGAAGTAACTGAAACGAAGTTCTTCATCAAATCCAAAACGTCGCGAATCTGGCTATAAACCTACCGTGGGCCCAGTGGGTTTGACAGGTTCTGCTGTAGTGCGCGTTATACCGGCGAGTTCTGCTGTCGAGCTATACCGTTCGTTTGAATAGAATTGTCAATTCTTCTTGTCAGATGGACTTTCTGTGCGCCGGTTTAATAAATTCTAACCTTTGACATGCGACGTGACTCACTGACTGTGGCAGACGCGTAACGTGACGCGTGATTGCACGAGGCGAAAATTGCTGAACTGCTGGAAACTTCACGACAAAAGGCGTCTTCTTGAATGAGACATTAAGTCTTCCAAAGGAGGAAATTATTTTCCTTTGACCTGTCAACGTAAGTGTGAGATTGAAGATAGAAGCAAGTTTATCCTTGTTCTTGATCGAGTACTACGTCATAAAGAAGTATTTGTTGACGCAGGTGTAACTCCACAAAATCTTGACCTTGTGCTAGATGGATGTCAGTGGCCGTGTTTACCCCCACACCAGCTCATCCCTCTTTCTGCCTGAGTAGAAACTTGTGCAAACCGCACAGCCGGTCTGAGCCGCGATAGAGGAAGCGATAATGCTTCGCCTGCCCGGAATCGAATCCCGGTCGCTGCCTAGTGAGAGTACTGACCGAGCTGTTGCGGCCCGTTCTGTAACTGATGTAGTCGTGTATTTATGATGATTCTGCACATTTATTCTTTTTGCAGTGGAAATATTAACGCAGCCAAATTTTTCACCTGTTGAAGCGCTGCGCCTGTAGGCGCAGTGCACAGTATGATTGGCGTAGACGTTAAACGTTGATATTTTATGTTAAATAACCAACAAAGGACACGTCAAGCCATGTATATCACCTGTTTATTATATCCGCGTCATGTTTCGGCGGCGACCTTCTGCCGTGTGGTAGGCTGCTTCACTGCACTGATGGTTTTGTTGCTAGTGTTGCATACCGTGTAGTATGTATATTCTGCGTTTGGTTCATCAGAAAATACACAAAGCTTGTACATTTAGTAGGCGTGAAGTTACTAGACCATTATAAATCATACCGACCGCCCGTACTAAATATAGTAACAAGCACTTGCTTGGATTTGCAGTAACTTTCAGAAGCTGTCTTCTATTGCCAATCTGATTTGGAGGCACAGAAGTTCACTAAAATGCAATGAACGTTGTCCTCACGCGCCGTCCGATTTATCTCATGCAAAACAGCGTCTGGGGCAAGGATGAGCCGTACAGAACCTTAATGTGTTTTTGGCATCTGGAAGGACTCCTGATTCCTCAGAGAATTGAACCCTTGCCTTCTGCTCCTCTAGTCACTTCAGTTGCTCTCTCATAGCAAGCCACTTGCGCACAAAACACAGCCGTGTTCAAAGTTTCTTTTGAAACTTCCAGAAGGTTCGTCTATGTAACACGCAACCCCCCCCCCCCCTCACCCCGTAATTTACCAAAAGAGCAGAGCTTCTTTGATGTCAAACTCCCACGAAAACTAACGAGTGAGTCGCATGAAGCAACCAGCAAGTAGAACCTTCAAAACCAATCACCGACAGAAGGCAGTCACGTTCAAGTTACTGTTGCATCAAAGAAACTGGGCGATGTCTGTGAGGGAAACAAATTAGGGCGACAGTTTGCAAGATTCGGTGTCGACTTTTCGTCCTCATTTTGGTTGTGTGTGTTTTCACGTCTTCTCAGCTGCAAAGACTATGTCGGCTAGAATAAGTTGCGAGGATGAGCACTACAGGCAAGCACCACAACTGCGACATAGCTAGTTCTGGCAAGCCGTCACATTCCCATAAGCGCAGTGTTATAAATTGGGGTTTCGTTGCTTGGAACACAATACTTACCATAAAAATGCCAGCTGAACAAGTTACGCTAAAAGTGCGGGTGAGTGACAGGGTAGCAGGCCTGACTGAACAATGTAAACACAAAGAAACGTGATGTACATTTCGCAGACATTTTCTGTGCCAATAAAGCTGCGATTTTGTGTTGTACGACTGTTGTGTTTGTTACATTGTGTTGCTCAAGCTATGCAGGTGAGCGAGGGTCGCAAATACTTCCCTCGAGGGCCGCATGTTGGCCAGCCCTGATTTATTCCATGCGTTGAAACTACAGCACGGAAACGGTTGGCATCAAAACGTGAGTGCCTCCCTAGTCACGTGGATCCCAGCAGTGATGTTTTTGGACGCACTCCGTTTTAAACACCACTTAATTTGTGCTCGACTCAGTCTGCCCTGATTGTAGTTAGAGTCAGTTCAGCCGACAGCAGAGTGACGCATGAAGTGAATTCCGCGGAAGGCCTTCATGAATCGTGTGACGGTTTGTTGTTGCACTGCGCCAGTTACTTTATTAGAAGTTGATGCAGTGAAACTGCCCTGAAATTAGTCCGTTTCTGCTGCGTACTCGAATTTAAATGTCATAGGTCACTTGGAGGCAATTATTATGCAGGTCGTCTACAGTTTTGTTCTCGGTTATGTGTGTGGGCGGCCGTGTTGTGTTCGAATCCCAGTCAGACGACCCCTCAGCGTGAGACCAAAAAAGGAGCGATTTTACATGCACTGTGTTTGGTTGTGCTGGGAGCACAGGTACCCGTCTGTGCAGCGAGTCTGCACCCTCCGTCAGGCCCCCCCCCCCCCCCCGGATTTCCTGACAGGCATGCGTGCCATTCGTGCACGAATCAGACGACTCGAAGTTTCCCTTGCAGATGTCACGTTGACAAGTTTGTCATTGAATCTCTGAGCCGAGCCATGTGTGACGTTTTCAGCTTTACTGCGTGGTCGTTCTGTTTCCACAGGAAAGTTAATTAAAATTTAAACAGTAGGAATTATGCACTCTTTCCTAAAAATTGGTCAGCCAACGACAGTATGTCCTCGTTCTATGACCGACCAATCACAGAAGTCGAAGACGTCACCTTGGATGACGAGGTGGGTTGGAAGGGCAGGCGGTATTCAAAATGTAGAGACAGGAGGACACGGAATGCAGAGAGAGTGGTCTCAAGGTAACACACCAGTGGTCCGACTTTGTCAGGGTTATGAGAAAGCACAGAGGCTGGGGCATACTGTAGTCAGAGTAAAAGCTAGTCAGCGTGTGTGTAGAACCGTGGGACGGTTGTCACCACGCATACATGTACACGTCCGCGTGCACGTACGAATCACCAATCAATGGGAAGTGCGTATTTCTTCGTTGCGCGAAGCGTAGTTGTTAACACCCTGGCAACAGTTCTCATGCGTCAACATCCGGAACAGTGCTTGCACCTCACGTGCTAGTTCAAACAGAGGTGCTAGCGGTCCGGTCTGCGCGTCGTAACGGTGACACGCGTCTGTCAATATTTGCACATTGCGGTGTGTTTGTGTTGTCTCATTAATGAGTTAATTATCAGAATAACAAAGTTTTTATCGTGTTCTTAGACTATGTGGACGTCATCTGTATGTTTTGACATGGTGCATTCGGCACGATTGACACAATGTAGATTGTGCCATGGCTCAGGCAGATAGTGGCCGGCCTGTCACAGCGGAGGGTCGGCTTTAGTTCCAGATGGAGACAGTGGCACTGGGACAGTACTCAAAGTATAATTCCACCATTACATCATCACACCTTACCTGTCTATCCGTCTATCACCCACCGTGCATCATTGGCAGCAGCATTAAACAACGCTGAACACGACACATTGCACAGCCCATTTTGCAGGTACGCGCGGCACACCTGTACAACTTAACGCAATTATTGACCTGAGTCAGTTCTGCGTGGTGTTGTCGGACTTACCACAGTTTCACATCTATCTGTTTTGGTACACGTATAAGAGCTTCACATCTGTTGTCACTTTCTTTTCCATTTGCCCCCTTGTCTAGAAATTTTCTTTTATTTATGCCATATGTGCTGTGTCGACATTCTCTTTACTTTCCAGATACCAAACCCTCTTTCATATTTAGCCACTTTTATATATATATTTCTGTTCCGCTCCAGGTCTCTGTCCAACACATGTCATCTTCATTTGCTGAGGGCTGAGAACAGTCCTTTGTGTACTGCTCTTCCAGTTCCCCTTAGTTTTCAGAGGCGCGCTCTTATCGAAGCGGCCCTTTCCCCTCGGTTTATGGTAGAACGCTCCATGTTCTTTACGCTGCCCCACTAACATATCTTAGCAGAAAGTAATGAAACCTTTTCAGACATTTTCGAGGGTAGATTTTGCCGTTCTGTGAACTGCGTCGTTCTTTGAGGGCCATGCCTACTCTGTTGGTGTTCTTTCTTGCTCACTGCCAAATACACGCCAAGCCTACACATCTCAACTCGACTCCCATCTTCTTCTTTTCTCAGCCTTAGAATTTCACTTTACGTATTTTTCCATCTCTTGACATTTTCTGACAGGGTCTTCAATGTTCATGTCGTAGTTTGCTGGTGTCAGCTACGTCACATTCCCCCTCCTTCTGCCCCTTCCTCCTCCTCCTGCTCCTCCTCCTCCTCCTCCCCCTCTCCTCCCCTTCCTGCTCCTGCTCCTCCTCCTCCTCCTCCTCCTCCCGACTCAACCTCCGACACACTATCCCCACCCCCACATCTTCAGCTAACAATTTCTTACATTGTCAGTGATTTACTTTGTCGGTACCAACTGTTCTGAAAGTAAAGAACGCCTTGCCAGATTCTTTGCACTACGCTGCGGAGTGTACAGTTTGCAGCCTTGTTTGTCTTTTACATTAGACGTTTCCAGCATTTCGACTGCACGTTTCCTCTTCTAAACTCACTTCAACGTCTAACAGGTCATTCAACTCCTTTCTTTCGACAAATCCCGGCTCCATCTATCCAAGCCGTCTTCTCTCTAATCCAATCTTATCTAGCCTTTTATTTTCCATTCCCTTCTTAGTGACAGATCTGAGCCTCTCTAATCAGTCCATTTTCTCTGAAGTGAACCAAGGCTTATCCAATATTTTATCATTCACTTCCTTCCGTTCCATTGTCAGTTCCGCTCTACGAGTCTCAGAGTCTGTGGCATCTGGCAGTTTTTAATTCATGCACCAAGAGAAGTGAAAGTAAATGTAACTCCATCAAGACGTCTTGAGACATTGCACAGCTCTTGGTTACGTCATGTGTGAACCGAGCTGTGGAAATGTCTGAACCAAAGGGAGAACCAATGTGGTTGTGCAAGGGCGTGACATTTCGAAGCCTGGCGGTAACTGCGTGTATCGCCTGCCGTAACATCAAACAGGCTGTGTGTATTGGCCTCTGTGTGTACTTATGAGTTTCGTACGGTTCTCACAAGTATGTCGTCATTAACAGTTTGGTCTTGCTAATGGTTACAGAATGTGTTCTCAGTGAGGTACGAATTGGCATTTTGTATACAATTTGGCTGGTTGTTGAGTGCCGTTGCTGTCTGTTAGTGTCTCCTGCAGCTATGCATATAACGCTCCGACTGACTGACTGACTGACCGACCGACCGACCGACCAACCAACCAACCAACCAACCAACCAACGAAACAACGAACTGACTGACCAACCAACCAACCAACCAACCAACCAACCAACTAACCACCGCACCAACGAACTGACTGATTTACCAACCAACCAACCAACCAACCAACCAACCAACCAACCAACCAACCAACTAACTAACCAACGAACTGACTGACTGACTGACTGACTGACAGACAGACACCACGTTAGCAGATTCCGATTGGTCAGTATGAAACAGCCTGTTCTTCCTCTGTGCCACACGACACGAGGTTCTCGTGATGGTCAGTACCAAAATAAGGGGTCCGGCATGGGGCACTGCAGTGCGGTGTACAGTTGACTGACTGCTCGAAGGAAAAAGTTCTTCCTATTTCTGTAAGACAGATTTTCTACCCCGAAGGTGAAGGCAGGTGACCTGATACCTACATTGCTGCCAGTAATCACACATTACTGCCAGTAATTCCATAATCGTGTTTCCTATTCAGCATAATGCTTTCGTGTCCTTCCTATTCGATACCAACACTGCGCTGCCAGCAACGTCCTTCAGTTGCTTATTTCAATTAATCGTATGAAGATTCGCTGGAAAGAGGGGGGGGGGGCGGTGGCATGAGGTGTAGAGTAGGAGCAGACGAAAGGGGCAGGAAATGGAGAAGTGAGAAGCACTTTCATTTCGACTGTGGAAGCAAAACGCCGCTTTATCACAAGGTTCGTAGGATTCAGCCTTCCATCCTTCTGAAAGCATTAGTATGAAAATGAATGGTGAAACACAGTGGATTAAAATACGGTCCGCGGAATTTTGACTTACTGGTTGATTCTAAAATGCCACATTTGTCCAGAAAAAGTGATTGTTTTTAAATCAAGGGGGTTAATTTTTAAGAATACGAGTTGGGGGGCTGCGCGAGAAGTATGCAATAGCAACAGAAGACCGGAAACCATCACGGCGTTTGCTGGAACACAAAGAACGACCAACAAAACGTGGGTCGAAATTGTCAGTTGCAGGACCTCCCATTCAACTGCAAATTCTTCACCAACCAATCTAACTCGTAAATTCTTCTATTCATCGCCAACTTATCTTTCTTCAAAAACGCCGCATGTCCCCTTCTCTTAGCCTCCCTTAAAGAAGGTATTAACCTGCTCCTTGTATTTCTCAGTTCCAGACAGAAACCGTTTTTCACTCTAATCTCTTAACCTGCCAATGTTTGCGTGTTTCAGCCCTTCTGTGTTGCTCACAAAGGCACTAAATTTTACCAGCACAGGTTGCTGAACTCTTTTTCTTTCCGCAGTGTTGCTACGTGGTCAGTATTACTCTCCAAAGTCTCCAACCCCATTTGCGATGTGTCCACTTATCTCTCACTTCTCTCCTCCTCCAATCCAAAAACCAAAATATTATTCTTTCTCCCTTCTTCTACCTTGCCTGTTTTACTAAGCACCACACGCTGTTTCTGTTCCCACAGTCTCACAGCCTCATGAATCTGCGTGTCATCCGAAGTCATCCCTTGTGTTGTTCCTCGTAATTCCTCCAATTTCCAAAATCTTCAAATCTTTTCTTCGCTTTAGCGGTTTCTCTGTAACGTACTTGGAGTAGCGTCTGAATCACCCGCTTCTGACCCTTCGCTTGCTTCAGTATTTAGTCGGTGTTTTCCTGCGGCACCGCTGGGCCCGGATTTACCTCCACTCCACCCACTGACATCAACACCAACTGACATTCTTCGCCCCACCGCTGTGCAGTATTCGTTTCCATGTCCATCTGCCCGTGGCTGTCACCCGAATAACGATTATCAAATTTCCTACATCTATAAATGCAGCAGGTGGAATACGAATCCACGAGCCTAGCATTCGATCGACTGTGGTGTGAAGTACTATCACATAATAGACAGAACAATGTTAGGAGAATTCCACAGTGTCTCGGTAAAGCTTGCCAGCAGCGTGGAATGAACTCGCCTATACTGGTGACGATAAATAGCCAAAATTTCGGTACCTCACCAGTACTTCCATCTTCCTGCCGACAGAACGCCGTCTACAGGAAAGATTTCTCCTTTATCTCCAGAACCCCAGTTTGATACTAAATCCCCTTGATCCCAGTTCCGCGTTACGCGGCTGTCATCAAAGCCTAAACTGAAATTCCTTGATAGATTATGAACATTCATCAAGTTCTGCTTCCTCAGACAGTCGCCAACCAACTAACCAACGCGCGCTCACAAGCCAGTGCGCAGCGTGCAGCTGATGAGGAACTAACATTTGTATCCTCTGTATGTGACCAATACAAGCCAGAGCTCTGTAGTTGCAGGAACAAACGAGTGATGTCGTCTGTCAACAGCGGTTGTTCTAATTTCTAAATATACAGCAAAATGTGCAATCGGAGGCCATCAGAACCCATGCTTTAATTGTTCGCATATTAGACTGTCGACCTGTCACGGGTTAAATTCTATTCACATTTGAAATGAGAAACAAAAAATTGTAATTACGTAGTATAATGGCGATACCAGCGCTCCTGTGTGAGTGTGAGAGTTGGACCTTTAATGAAACAGCGTGACATACGAATTCACACAGCCGGGATGGAACTGGTGACAGTAGCTAAGTTGCAGGATATGTACTGCCTGACTGTAAGGCAAATGAATGAATAACGGAAGCACTAAAGAAATACAGTTTAAAAGAACGTGCTGTGGATTGCAGACGCAGGTGGACACAACACCTGCCTGAGACTGTAACTGGTTCCTGGACGGCAGTCGCAAAGTGAACCGTCACAAGGCGAACCCTTTTGCACAAGCGCAGTTTTTATTCATTGAGGTTTTATTCCGGCAAACTCATTTCATTCCATGAAAACACCAAATTATAAAGAAAATAAACGAAAGGCAAACAAAGCTGACACACCCTGTGTGCTTTACATGCTGTTCTGAGTGCAGTCGGACACTTGATACAAAAGCAGAGAGTGTAAAGTGCATTTGGCAGTTCTTAACCACGCATCACAAAAGGTAGCATGCACGGAGCTGCGGCGTCTTCAGCATTTCGGGTTTTATTGAAGGAATTCTAGCGCTGGGTCATCTGAACCGTCAACATCTGATCTTGTTACAAGAGCAGGGGGAGGGGGTATATGGGGGCGGGTGTTTATGACGTGAGGGGAAGCAGTTGGAACTGCTGTTTGTTGGGCATTGTTACACTTTGTGGTCGTACGTACGAGCTTTACACTGCGCCATTCTCGGGGGGGGGGGGGGCGCTTTTTTATTACTAGAAATATTGCAAAACCGGTGACAAAGTAGAACTGCCGTGAGCCTGTGAGATGTACCTTGCCTAAACAACAGCTATAAAACTGGCTGCTGGTGAATGCATTTCATTCGTCGTCGATAGATGTCGCCAGCATATGTAGTGTTCGGATAGATGGACACGTGCAGTGAACTCAGTTACACACGTCGTGCAGCACACGTGCAGTATACAAATCTTGCAATTTTGAAACGGGTTGGTACACAAGGTAGCAAGGTACGGTTGGTTAACTGCCCCAAATATTCACGTATTTATTCTCCGTTGGCACGTACTTGGTCACTGCACCGACCGGCTGCCTGAAGTCAGTGCATCGAATTGATTTAAAAAGGTTATAATCTTTAACATGACCGCAAAGTTCCTTAGCCCGTTGTTGTTGTTGTTGTTTTGTTATATCATCATCATTATCATCATCACCATCCCCTTTATGCAGGGTATTCACACTTATGTACCTGAAACAAACCATGTTTCTAGGGTACACAGTGTCGCAGCTATTCTGCACGTACTGTTAATGGTGCATATAGCGCTGTCTGCAATATTAAACTCTTCATATTATTATTATTATTATTATTATTATTATTATTATTATTATTATTATTATTATTATTATTATTATTATTATTATTA
>BLKM01000267.1:546117-565109 GCA_013340265.1 Coptotermes formosanus | reverse complement strand
CCCGGCCCCCCCCCCCCCCCCCCCCCCCCCCCCCGCCCCCCCCCCCCATTCCTGTTGTGAGATGCTGTATGGAATTGGATCTTCAGGTATCTTCATCTCTTGCAAAGGTTTTGTGTGTGTGACGTATAACACAGTGAGCATACAGAATGCATGCTGAACGGACATGAATCGCAGCTGGGGCTGTGTACGCACCACATCGCAGCCCCATAGTGAATTGCGTTTTAACTTGAAGGTAATTCAGCGTGTCACTGGCAGAATGCGTGGGGGTAGAGGCGGGCCGTGTGATTCATCTTTAATTGTATTTAATATTGGCAAAATGAGAGCGTATGTTGTTGTCTTTAATTAATTTGATGGCATTCAGCAAGCTTTATAAGTAGGCGTTTGTGAAACTAAACGAAATTTTAACCAACCCCAACAGACCTGTGTAAATATTGTTCGAAATATGGTGGGTGTTTCTCGGGAGAGGAAATTTGCGGAGTGACAGGCAGCGTGTCGTGTTGACGTCCTTCGTGTTTGGAACGGGCAATGACGCGGCGCGGATGTACGAAGGAAGTCAGCTCTACTGGGTCTGGGTCACTGTGAGGACGAAATCTCCCAGTTGTGTGACGATAGCTAGTGCCCCAGCTTTCGCGTTGCAGTTTCTCTTCCTGACGCAAAAATCAGCAATTCTGTGGTGCTGACAGCCTCGACTCTTTCATGGTTTTGTTATGATACAGTCGTTTAAAAAGTTTGTTAATTGCGTCAGGGTTACCAGTCGATATGTTCATCTGTTCGACTTTATATCGATTAAAGTAAAGCAATGGAGTGTTTCTTACTATGGCTTCTGTTTGTCTGTGGCTCAGAAGACGGCGCAAACCGCACATTTACCGACAGACGCAGGCCAGTTTTGTACTCGCCATCTGACTACTCCTACTGTCTGTGCGAAGACCTTAAAATTAATTCAACATGTTTGTCAGCAAGTAATCAGCAAGCCTGCAGTGCCGCAGTATGTATAAAGTGCTACAAAACTGGCACAGTGTGTTGCTAATTAAAGTGCAGTTAGTGCATATGACGCCGTGTAGCCTGTATGCATTTCTCTGCCCCCCATGCGTGCCACATGCGCCGCCAATCTCATTTTCTTGGCTTTCATCACCCGAGTAGCGCATCATGAAACCTGCTCACTGTGCAGATTTCTGTAAGACGTACAAATTCAGCCCACGTCTTCGCACAGTTTCTGTAAGATGCGTTTGAATATTTTCCTGCTTCCTAGACCGAGGTCTTCCAAGTGGCCGGTGTTCTCAGGTTCCACGCCCAAAGTTCTGTTGGCATTCTTTAACTGTCGAGTCGCATTCCGCACAGTCCTGACTACAGACTTTGCCTTGTCCCTGAGGAGGAAGTGTCACACTCGAACGTACAGACGCTGTATATAGATCTGGCGATGACTTGAAATGTGAGATCGAAACATATGTTACATCGTTTATTGCGTACGGTAAGAATGTCTTGTTGTCTTCAATAAACGCGGTTTCTACCAACAAGTAGCCACTGTGTGTCGGTGCACAGGGAAGTGTTCTGCACCTGACTGTATTTGCACAGCCTGCGGATACATCTGATACACTCAGAGGCATATTTTAACTCTACCTCATGCTAAAGTGGTTCATTTTATTCTCTGTAGACTCGCTGTTTTAGTCCCACAAACAGCCCATTTTCTGTCCAGTATTTGCGGCAGAATTATTGCGTGGCACGTAAGGCTTATCGCGCACGGTCGGAAGGTTTCCCGTGGCTATCGGGCGACCCGTCAGCAGAGCCCGGTGTCACGACGTTTCGCAGTTTTAAATCTGCAAGTAAGGCGCAAGAGCTTCATCACGGACGCAAAGTCAGGTCTGCCAGGCAGAGGGACGGCGGTCTTGCTGTGGCCTTTCTGCCATATTCTTGACACGCACGTGTGTTCACATTACTCACGTTATATCGCACGTTGCGTAAAAGGGTAGCTACAGGCCTTTCGTTCATATCGGGTTAAGCTCAGAACAAAGGAAGTGCAGTGAAAGTACAGCTCTGTTTTCACGGCGGCAGTAATAGTGACTGTGGCCTTCCGCGTTATGACACCGTGCAGTTTTGCAGGTGTTCGGACTGCCATGTTAATTTAAAATATAAGCTCGCTATGTCACGTGACAGCTATCGTCTGTCACCTCTGTCGCTGTTCCGCCACTTGTGTGGGCAGCAGGCTGGGTATGCTAAGCAACACGGTGAGCCGAAAGGAAGCGACAAAATATTTGTCAGATAAAATAATGATCCAATATAAATTACACCTATCGAAGATTTGTATGTTTGCCTTCTGCTTTTCTGCATTTTCTCCCGTTTTGAAAAACTGTATCAATTTGTTTTGGGCCTTTTAGAAATCCGATGGCTGCCCAGTGTACAGTTCACCGCCTTCTTCAGAAATGAGGCAGAATTTAACCTCAGTGTACGCACCGCAGCTTCTTATGTTATTCGAATCTTGACTTTAGTTGGGCTGCGTAACTGCAGTTGTCTTTCTTGCTAGGCGTGGGACAGGCTGACAGTTTGAAGTCACTTCCTTCCTTCCTTCCTTCCTTCCTTCCTTCCTTCCTTCCTTCCTTCCACATACATGCGTCCGTCGTACATCATGCTGCACCTTTTGTTAGACGCCAGACATTCTGAAGTGCAAACAAAACGGTACGCTATGTGGACGCCGTTTCAGTGCGTTCTCAGCTCCAGACGAGATGAGTGAGGAATCTGCGTGACCCCATTACTATTCTCTTCAGTAGGAGTGACTTTTGACGGAGGCTGTATCATGGCTGAGACGATTGCTCGCCGACCTCTCACCGCCGTATCCGAGGTTCAAACCCAGGCCAGTTTGTTGGGGTTTGTGCTGGCTGGACAAAGTGGCACTGGGACAGGGTTTGCTCCGCGTGCTTCGGTTCTTCACAGTCAATATCACTCACTAATGCTCCGTAATTTTTCACCATCTGTCACTGACTTCATTTAATCTTCGCGTGTGACAGTGTCATTATATAACACACTTAAAAGTAAAAAAATATATTTGACGGGATTTTGTGCCAAAGGTTTTTCGTATCAGAGTTATCCAATGAGAACGTATCAGCAACATTTTCACGGACGAAGGAACTCGACCGTTTTTACTTGGCTCGTGTAACCACACCCGCAGTAGATGTTTTGTGGCAGCGTGCTACACGGTACAAATATCGTGCTATCTGCGGTGACGTACAGCGCTGTGCTGCCGCTGCATACTTCACAAAAACAGTGTTAGGCTGTGTCAACACACAGTTCGGTCGCCACGATGGAACAGAAATAACACTGTTAGTGTCACCTGGAGACCGGGGAGCAGTTGGGGTCGGTTGGCACGACTCTCGTAATATGAAAGTGGAATGCATTAATACTGAAGCAAATCTGAACGTCTCGCCTGAACAAGTAACTGCTGCTGTCGAACATAGAGGAGAAAAGTTGACTTCTGCTTTGCGTCGTAGGCTAATGTCAGAAAATGGAAACATTAAGTTCTGTGGTGGCGCTGTTGAAAGCACCAGCTCGCTGTGCTGAACACAACAGTTGAAGCTCTTTAAAGACGCAGTCAACCTGAATTATATTTTACAGATCCAGTCCGTACCGCACAGTAAACACACTCCGTCTCGGTTATACAAACCAGCCAGTTAATGCTGTATAGGGAAATAATCGCTGTTTGTTCTGAGGTCGCGGGTTCGATTCCCGATGGTGTCAGTGGATTTTTCATTGACATAATCCTGTCGGTCGCACTATGGCCCTGGGGTCGACTCAGCCTCTAACAGAAATGAGTACCAGGAATATTTCCTGGGGGGTAAACGCGGCCGGTGCGTAGGGCTGACAACCTTACCACCTTCAAGCGCCGATTGTCTAGAACTCTGGGAGCCTCGACCTCCTGGAACCCTGTGGGCCTGTCCAGGCCTGAAGTGGGACTGCTTTACCTTTTTTTTAAACCTGGTGGTGCATACAGTCAGCACCAAGCTGTAAAGGAATCATTAAGAAATGAGTTGCCGTTACCAACTGGCAGCTGAACAGCCTGCCGTGAGACAGACAAAGCAGTGAGGACCGCGTGTTGTTTCTTATTCGTTTTATCCGGCAAATTTTCCACGTCCATTTGCATAGTAAGCGGCTTAACCAAGAAACGGCAGGAACCAAACTCCGGCCAGTTACCAGTTCGTAAGCAAGTTCTGTTCATTACAGATTTCTGTTACGCATGTAAACGTATTTTATTGCATTATAAAGTAAAAGAAACACATTTCCTGCAGGAATTCAGTCGTCATTCTTTTAACCCTCTTCCGTTCTGCAAAACTGTACGTGATTTCTTATGACCGAGGATTTCTGTGATACGTGAACGTCTTAGAGGTGTTGGTAACGTGTGTGGGCGTAGCGTGGCTGTCAGTGCAGGGATCATGTGTTCCAATCTGGATGAATGAAAGAAACGGATATTTGCAAATAATTAAGCACTTCGAAGGTCAAAGTCTGCGAGGAATTTGGGCGCTGTCGACTCTTGTATACTTAGCCGACGTTTCGAAGTACCGTAGTGCCTCAAGCGTGAGAGTCAAGCAGCGCAAGAACGTGCTTCACTGTGAAAATGAACGAAAATAATTCTTCGAAACGTCGGCGACTCTGTAATTCGATACAGCGTCAAGTCCCAGAAGGCTTGACTCCTCAGCAGCGCCGCTTCATGTTCGTGTGACGACGCTGCCCGTAGCTTAGATTACATTGCATCGTCGAATTGCGAGGTGACGGGTGAATTGGAAATGATTTGAAACGGAGCGGTCGCGACGGCCTCGACATGTGCCTGGAGAGCGTGAAGAAAACCATGCAAATTCTCATTCAAGTACCTTGCGTCCCTGCCAAGATTCGAGCCACGCGCCTCCCGGTGACGTCAGAGGCGCTGCTGTCTGACAGCATGTGCAGGCAACTGACCAGCGGTCACGGTACTGTACGTACCGCCAGGTGTCACATGCAGACTGTACGTTCTGCCCACACAGTGTGTTTGTGTAGCACCACGTGTAACATGCACAAACTGTACGTTCTGCCCACACAGTGTGTTTGTGTAGCACCACGTGTAACATACACAAACTGTACGTTCTGCCCACACAGTGTGTTTGTGTAGCACCACGTGTCACATGCAGACTGTACGTTCTGCCCACACAGTGTGTTTGTGTGTTTTGTGTGGGTCTCAGAACAAACAGCGATTATTTCCCTATACAGCATTAACTGGCTGGTTTGTATAACCGAGACGGAGTGTGTTTACTGCGCGGTACGGACTGGATCCTTAAATATACAATTCAGCATAATGCAAGTTTGTAAAGGGATAACCAAGATTTCTTCTTCTGTCATCAGTCCGCGGTGTTAATTTATGCTCTTGTTATAATAAAAGTTGCGAGCCGATTTATGTTGTCGCAGCATAAGCAGCATGTAGGGTACAGTGTGAAAGTCTCCCTGTGCTGCAGATATTTACAGCACTAGGCAAAAGCAGAATAAATTTCCTCGGTCGAGAAGTGTTTACCGAGAGGAAATTGAAAATCCCGCGTCTTTGTGTGCCAGTGCCCTTCACACAAAGGTCAGTACGACGCCGGTGTAAAGTTGCTGAGTGCAGGCGTTCAGGGTGCGGTACGTACAGAGCGCGTTCATGAATATCTTAATGTCTTCGCCACAAAGTGGAAACTGACTTTAGTAGGAGAGTAGGGTAGGTGTTTGTATGTCTGTCCGTGGCACTATGGAAGCGCATTGGCGAGCTGGACGTTAAGTAACTGTATCTCCTTGGAATTTTCAAAACCGGTTCTTCAAAAGCTTTCCATTAAACTGGATTTTGTTTAACGAACGGGTTCATTTCGCAACATGAGAGCTTGTTTGCCGAAGATACATTTAAAGTTATTGCTTCACGTTCTGTGATAGCATGTCTCACGGGCCCCATTCAGACAGCACCCTTGCCTTAACATGTCGGCCTTAACCCTTCAAAGCCTAAGATTAGCCTCAGTTATCAACATCCAGTCCGTACCGCTCAGTGGACACTCCGTCTCGATCACCGCTCGGTTAATGCTGTACAATTGTGACGCTGGAACATGCCAGTTGCCGTGTGTATGCAAGGTATATATTTCAATTCCTCAGAGAAGAACCAGTCGCAACCAGCACGTTTGTTTGCTTTATTAAACATAAATTAATATACGCTGTATGGAGATCAAAATATGCACGATAATTTTTACAAATGAAGGACTGAAGATGCCAATACCGCCCAACGTGTTATGTTTCTTGCAGTTGACGCGTATCATATATTCCACGTGTTATACATATATTTTATTCCATTTTATATATTTTTATCACCTTAACGTACTGCGTACAAAACATTTTATTTTGTTTGACATCATTTAACTCTGTAAAAGAAGACGGCCTTGCGCTTCATGTGATGCAGGGTTTCTTAACTCGTGGTTTTACAGGGCCTGATGGTGGCTGTACAAGCCGAAACCTGGTCGCTCAGCAATTTTTAATAAAGCAAAGAAGAGTGTTGGTTGCGACTGATTCTTCTCTGAGGAACCGAAATACATACCTTGTGGTGCTGTACAGGTGTGTAGGCCTAATCGCTGTTTGTTCTGAGATCCATACACAGCACATAAACACACTGTGTGGGCAGAACGTAAAATCTGTGAACGTTAAACATTGCTGTGTTTAAAGTCATTGCTGGATGTTAAAGGGCGAAGTTGTATAAACATGGAAGGGATAATGTGTGATGTAGGCGACACGCAGTTCCCAGTCGCAGTTAATCCGCTTTATTAAACGAAATCTTTTGTCTGACGTTAACTGGGTGTTTTTATGAGTCACTGTGGGATAAGTTAGATTTAACGAATAATAGAATGCGAAGACCTGCCGTACCAAATTTCATGAAAATTAGATTAATGCTTCCTGATGTACAAGATTAAGTTAATTTGCTACTTCGGTTGGGTCTGTACGGCGTGAAATCGTAACTGTGCGACGACGTTTCGTATCTTCAGTTCTGTCCCCAGTGACCTTGCAAAATGTTAAAGCATGTTGGAAGGGGGGGGGGGAAATTAAGCAGCTGTTAATTTTACGACTTATGTTTATGTTCTGCGTCGTCTTTATGATTTTTTATGTCACTGATATTAGTAATTAGTTACTGGTGCCTGTAGTCACAGATTTGTACTTGTATTTTCGTTATGATTGTGTGACACAAATGACTTGATTCGAAGATAAACGCATTTTGTTCCAACATGTATTTATAGAAAGAATAATGGGTAGTTACAATTTTGTGTTGTGCTTTGAGCAGTGAAAGATGTGGGGAGAGGTCAAATGGGACTTTTAATTACATTTTCCCTGAAGTTGTAAAGCGCCAGACCTCATTCGTTGTGAAGTGCAGCACAGCAAACACACTCGCTTCGGCGCACATCTGTGTTAACCTCCCGCAGTGTTACCTCCCCTCTCTGCCTCTCGCACGGCACCGGTGCTTTTTCTGGAAACAAAACATACAAAATCCTCTTGTTCGTTACTCTTCATTCACACCTTACAGATTTTTATTAAACATAAATTGTATTGAGAGAAAACGCTGTGCAACGTCTCTTGTTTCCTGTTGCCGTCCTGAACACACTGCGTATAGCGTCAATGCAGTGTGTATCTCACGCACTACGAATGCTGTTACTTTAATGCAAGATTCTGGAAACCGGTCTACTTTTGGATTCGGGTCGTCTGCGGGGTTAGTTGAGGGCTTACCGACGTTTCGAAGTAACATATACACTTAATTCTCAAGGATCAAGTGTACGAACGAGAGATAATTAAGATGTTCCTTTCGAAACGTCTGGAACAACTCGCCCAAGAATGCAGCTTCACAGCCCAGACGACCTGAACCTTCAGCACACCGCTGTGAGAACCTTAAAACTCGCAGAGTCCATCCACTTCGTCGTGACATTAGTTGACTGTGCGAAGCAGAATGTGCTGCTACGAGTAGACAGCAGCAAGTGTCAGCAGTAGCTTCTGCCAGGTGCGAGTGTGGACACAGTGACACTGTCAGATGGGTGAGTGACTGCACAAGTGGAATGGGACTGGCAGGGGAAAACTGAAGTACTCGGGGATAAACTTTCTTGCTGCCATTTTGTTCACCACAAACACCACACGCTCTGTACTAGCCTGAGAATGAACCCCGGCCTCTGCGGTGAGAGACGGACGACAAACCGCCTGAGTCAGGGCAACGTGGTGAATGTAATACAACTGATTTGGCAGGTGTCTGCATTGCCGATCGCGATGTTATACTGCGTACCAAATAACAGGCCCAAATATTTACGGCCGTGTATCCAGTAATTTATTTACTACTTTGTTATTAATTAATTAATTAATTAACTGTGTCGGCATGCAGTTTTGCAAACCCCCGTTTAGTGTATTTGCCTGTTGTGGAGGTGCCATATATGACGTGATCATCTCTTGCGGTCGGCTGGCTGGTTGCTGTTTCACGGCATTACGCCATTTTAATTCTACACTGGCGCCGCCTCTGTGGATAATTAATGCAGGCATTAGAAGTGGAGGGTGTGAGCTGCAGTAAGCCAGTTACCGTGGTAAACGTATTGCAAGTTCTAACCTATATTAACGTAGTTACCAGAGTGTCGGTCGTTGGGAATTCCGGAAACTGAAGCGTCGTTTGTTTTATAGTGCATTTGAACAGTGTCCTTATGCACATGCCTCGCACCGCTGAGATAAGCCGTGCGATATTGCTGATCGGGAAGCGGATGCAGGATCAGTTTCGGGTCGTTGTCTAATCACAGGCCTCATACAGAGAATACAAACGGACGGACGTGAAAGGAAGCGCCGGAGAGCGCGCGTTCTTGCAGCAGCTTCACAATGCTGACTGCACCAGGCGCTGCGCTGGCAAGTGCCGGTAACTGTGCGCGATTTCAGGCCTCCGCCGCAATGTACATGAGATCTGCGCTCTTCGGGGACATCAGGCGATGTTGAGCGGTAGTTTTATACCGACGTTTCGGGACAACCTGTCGGTCCCATTTCAAGCGTCGAGAAGTCTAAGAAGAAGAAATGTTGGAGCGGTAGCGTGTTTCGAAAAGCCGGCAGAAAGCCGCCGCCCAGCGCTGCGCATGCGCAATGTCCCACAACAGCGCAGGTCTAAAGTCTGTTTAAAGTGGTACGAACGCAGCAGACACTCCACATGAAGACCTGTTCAAATGCATGATGACACCTGGCTGAATTCTTGTTAGGTGACGAAAAGCCTCGCACGAAGTCTGTAAAGAAAATCAAAAGATACACTCATGTCAAATCGTTGCTTTTTTCCCGAAGATCATGCAGTTTGCAAGATAATTACAAGAAACACAACAGAACTGGAGAGGCCAAAGAAATAATTCTGTAAATATGCATTCGTTGTAGTGTGATTCAGTGGTCCAGTGCCGTAGTGTTTGTGTTCTTGCGTCACGTTTCGGTACAGTAAACGATTTTGTTCCTGCGATTTGTATGATGCGTAATTAAGCGCATCAACAACGTGCGGTGCAGTAACGGCCTACAGTTGTGGTGACAGTCCGCAGTATGTGCGTGATTGTGAACTGGCGTACTGACGGTGACCCTAGTGGTCTAAGTGGCGTGACCGTCTGTGGCGTCTCCAGGACGCAAAGATCCGAACGCGTCTCTGTTACCTTGCACGTACACTTTTTGCTTTGTTTAAACTGTTGCACGTGAACGTGTATCAAAATGTGCGACGTTTAAACATTTCGTGTGTTTCTGCTGAGAATCAGCAGGAGGAGGGCCATATTATGGACGTACTTATCTGCGTCCGAATGCGACATGGTCTGGGATTTCCCTGCTGTGTTGGTTTAAAATGTTTCGGGGAACTCGTGCTGCCATGACAGGTGTATGTAAGAAAATGTTTCTGTGAATTAATACCCGTTAATACTTGGGAAACTGAGCAAGTAACCTGAAGCGGCATTTCTTCTGCCTTGTATGAGGAAGGCATTTGATTTGATTCTGGGCTGGTACACCCATATCCTAGCTGGAGGTGGCTCGTGGTTTTCTTTATTTATTCCGGACATATGCCGTGATGAGCCGCGACATCTTCCATATTTTTTCAGTTAATGTTTTGCTGTCAGTCATTCGGTCTCTACAGTCGGAATTACTGACAGCGTTGCCAAGTGGGTCTAAATGGCAATAACAAGAACAATAAAAGTAAGGATTAAAAAGTACATTTTGCGCTGGAACAGGCCATGAAAAGCACAGAGAGAGAAGCAGAAGTAGGGCTATAGATATACTCTTTCTTTAACCTCGGCGCTAGGGGGGAGTGGGTGGTCAACGCAATGTCCAGGCGCTTTACCCCCGGGAAAGGTACCCGGTACCCATTGTACAAGAGACTGGTTGGGCCCCAGGGCCGCTCGGGACGGGTGCCGAAAATCTCGCCCCCACCGGGATTCGATCCCCGGACCGCGCAGCCCGTGGCGAGTCCCTGTACCGACTGAGCTATCCAAGCCCAGGTAAAGTATTCATGGAAAATATTCACGAATCGCGCATTGATAAACGCGGCTGCACTCCGTGAGAAGGCTGAACGGTCGCGTAAGGCACTTGGCCACTGGCGTAACCACAACTCACGGTACGTATATAAACGCGTTGTCAGCCGCATGAAGACGTGTGTGTACGTCGCCTTAACGTGTGTTGCAAACGCTTTTCACGTGAAGGTAAAAATAAACAGCACGCGGAAGTGATTCCTGCCTCTGTGCCACTCACTGCCCCCTGAACTGTGCGCTGCTATGCTGCCCGGGAAGGCGCCCGCCAGCCGGCACCTGTAAATGTCACTGGCATGATTAGCCAGGCTCTCGTCCTAAGCACGCTACAGCCATCCTTTGTATTACTAAAGCGATAATTTGTCGCCCGTTTCTGCCGTCCAGCCCGACTCGGCGATGAAGCGGCCAGTTTGTTACAGCCGCAGGTGCGAACTTAACGATGCTGTATCAGCCCCAGCGTTATCTGGTGTCGAATATTATGTAACTTGTAATAAAGAGGGCAGACCTGCGAAGGAAGTGTCAGTAGTCTGTATTTTGTCTTTTTCCTAGCTGCAAAGACTGCATTAAGCGCAAGAATGTGCTTAAGGACCAGTTGTTACTTTACATACCGCCAGGTTTAACATTCACAAATTCTGCGTTCTGCCCACACAGTGTGTTCATGTGTTTTGTATGGATCTCAGAACAAACAGCGATTATTTCCCTATACAGCATTAACTGACTGTTTTGTATAACCGAGACGGAATGTGTTTACTGCGCGGTACGGACTGACTCTTCAAATATAATTCAGGTTAACTGTCGTCTTCAAGGTGTTAAGACGGTACGCCTACGTAGCACGAGCCTTGCCCAGTCAACCGCTGCGCCGATAAAACGGTGTCAAACACGAAACATTGTATGGTACGTGTAATTCCCAGAACATAGGGCCAGTCCGTCGCTCGGCTTGTAATGCTACACGCATTTGACGAACATTCACATGTCTGACAGCAGTTTAATTCTCCAAAACTTCCAGGCCGACGCCGGGGCCCACCCAGCCTTCTGTGCATCGGGCACAGTAGGTCTTTCCCCGGGGATAAAGCGGCCAGGGCGAGAACCTGACTACTCGTCACATTCATCTCTGAGGTTACTGATGAGTGGAGCTATACGTCCACTCCCACACACGCCTTCATGGTGTGCAATGGAGTGACTTTGCATGTACCCTTGTCGGCCACATGTTCCAGCCACACGTAGCCGCAGCTTCCGTAGAATACGTACAGCACATTGCATTTGTCTTGCTGTGCCAGTTACTTCGCTTCCCTTGACCTCTTCGCCACACTTCCTCCCTCTGACAAGTTCTTCTAAGTGTTTCTATAGCGATGATTTAATTTGCGTTTAGACAGAATTCCCTCGTGAACGCCTGTCTCTGTGCAGCTCACATAAACTGCTCCGTAGAAGGTGCTGGCTCCATGCAAGGTTATAGACCTATGAGAAGAATTACTGACGTCACTCGACAGTAAAACAGCAAGTCTGTGAAGACTGCTGATGTATACAGCCTTCAGACTTCGAAGATTGGCTAACATACCATTAGACTTTCGATTCTGGCCTCCAAGAAGGCACCGCCACTTGTCGGTCATGAAGAACAGACGGAGACTAGCACGTGGGGCACGTGGGACAATTATCATTGCCATGTTGAGTACCAGACAAACCTTAGAAACTAGATTTGCTATGTGTACGCCATGAAGTCGTGTAGGCGGAGTAGCTGTATTGCTCCATTCATTCTTAGTCTCGGCAATGAATAGGGTGAGTGGGAAACGTCACTCTCCGGCCACTTTACTGCCGGGGAAGGAACCGCGGAACGACACGAGGCTGGGTGGGCGGGCACTGGGGCCAACCTGGACCTTTTGGAGAAGAGATGAAGCTCATGTCTTGCGAGAGAATCGAACCGCTGACCGTACAGCCCACAGCCTAGTCATTATAACGACTGCGAAGTAGGTGAGATAAATTGTGGGTCAACTCCGAGTTTGTCTTTGAAACAGGCAATACGAATGTCCACCGATCTTGCCGTCGTACTGTAATACGGACTGACATTTACGTTCTGAAGTCTGTTCATTTAGTTGTGATTCCGCGGTTGTAAACCTCGCAGAAAGATTTGTTGCAGTTCCTCTTAACTTGTGAAATAAACTCGTGCGAGTGTTACATCAGGCCTGCAGTTCCTTCCTGTCATGACTATACAGGGTCGCTGCTCCTGTGTCGTGTTACCGGATTTCTTGACAGCTGACCACGTGGACACCAGGACAGCAATATGAACGTGCTTTTTACAGACGTGCATTAATGCTTGGTTTATAGCTTCGCGGCTGTTCATTATTAATGCAGACCTCAGTACCGTACAGAAGTAGGCTGTGTTGCCGTCATCTTCAGGGTGAAAACATAATCCCTCGAAAGGTTGGCAATAGAGTCCGCTTCATTCAACGCCTAACAGTAGGTTAACATTACCAAAAAGCTGTGAAGGTATTTATTAAGTTGGCTGTCATTCGGGTCACGTGGTGATTTGGAACCATGAGCCAGTCTCCTCAGGCGTTAACAGCCATCGCCGTCGATGTAGTGAGGGCAGCAGCAGAGCAGTAACGCTGCCTGCCATCTGTTTCGATGTTTTGTCGGGGTAACGATTTGTTTAGTGGCATTCGGTTGAAGATAAGAAAATGCCTTCGTGGCTGTAGAATTCTGGCGTAGTTTTGAAGATGCGTGATGTGTCAGCGGTGCTGTGTGCAGTGAGCGATGTGCAGGCCTACTGTGTGGTGTAGACAAGTGAGGGTGCGGCGGATAATCAAACCTACATTCAGCAGGTCGACAATATATCGCACGCGCGTGAATATTCGTTTGTTTAAAGTTACGAAGCGCCTGACGAGGGTTGTTTAGATGATCCGCCGTATCGTAGTGGCGGAGAAGTTGCCGGCCGATCACGGCGCTACTCTAGCTTCGTAGTACTGCGTTTCATCACGAAAGAATTTAAAGCAGAACGAACGAACCAAACTTCAGTTTCACGAATGCTTTGGTACTGACATTTGTTTCATGGCGCATTGTGGTGTATCTAGTGTGCTGCCTGTGTTTCGTAATCGGATACGGAGAGACGAAGGATGTTCGATAGGTCAGGTTTCCTATGTAGTAAATATGTAATGAGAAGTAAATATGTAATGAGAAGTCATTACAGCATTCAGTGGAGCTAATTTATTGCATTGAAATGTCATCAGTTTTCGGTAAAGTAGCCGAGCAGGTTGATGCGTTTGTCCTATCATGGCAAGAGTGGCTGTTCAACTCGGGCAGCTGCACCCGCAACAGCCTTCTGCGTTGCACTGATGTGCAACTGCAGTGTAGCGGTTGAATCTCGAACTGTGACTCCGGTTTTGCGAAGTCACTCGCTCCACTCGTGCTACAGGCACATCCGTCCGGTGTTGCTCTGCGCACCGCAGCCGTTATGATGCCGATGTTCGTTCCAGCACTTCGGAACTCTGTCTACCGTTCTGTGCCGTGCTGCCTTCTGGTTACGTCGTCATCCTGCAGCTTTATCAACTCGCGGCGAATTAAGTTGACGGGAAAACACTGCGCCCAAAATATCCGTATCTCACAACAAAATCTTCCCTGCACCAATTTTTTAATGCCGTTGGCACTGCGCAACAAATTATGCCCCGAATAGCATCTGACTGACTGTTGCGCCATCTCTTACACGTTGCAGTACTACAGGTGCTGTCCTAACGTAAAGTACAGTTATTGATTAATACAAAGTTCCTGGTTTGGGATCCTTACATATCGGACGCCCGTCGCAGTTTGCCGCTGTATGTAAATAGGCACGCTGTCTTCGTCTGGTTGCGAGGCCCTTCTCAGTGGGAAGGGGAAACGGGAATGTGAGTGTGACAGTTACGGGAGACCTTAAAATTTCATAAATTCTCGCTAGTTTTCATGTTGTTGATTTTTAAAATGAAACGTCAGGAGGTGCCCAAGCTGGTCTGCTCTAACGGGTCGTTTAATTTTAAAACGTGACCATAACCTGCTCTGAATTGCACAGGTGTCTGCCTGTGCGATCTCCAATGCTACCAGCGTTTCGGATTCACAACTTCATGCGCTAAGACAAAGAGATAGCACGCCGTGCCGCAGCGCACTGTGTTTGAATGAAGCCTGCGATAATATCGCCGTCTCCTGTTTGCAAGCGCGTATGACAGTTTCAATAGCGTAACTTCACAGCTGCCATCTTGGCGTTCCACCTAGAGCGTCGGAATGGTACGTTTCCGGAGAAACGCTTCATACTGTTGCTGTCAGACGTGGAAGGGACAATGCAGCTCCGAGATGCATTGTCGGGCTGTATGCAGGATTCTGCAAGTTGTGGATTAGGCGTGGGGGATAGTGTAGGTAAGAATGGGCAAGTGAACTGGGCTGTTACTGAGGAGCACAGCGACATGCGACTTTTGCTTCAGGAGCTGCTTACACCAGCGCGAACAACCATAAACGTGTTTCTTTTGATTGTGAATCGAAGATGGTAAAAATATGTTCTGTGTTCTGCCTGTATGTGTGGAACGGAGCTGTGATTGGATGATGACAGTAGAAGTCAGTGTAAGAAATAATGAGTAAGTCTTGTCTAGGCGAACCGCTGTTTAGTTCCCGGCGGTGCAAACCGAGTTTTACTTCTGCAAAACTTGCAGACCGTCTCTGAGGTCCAGCCAGCCCAGATACCAAGTCGCGGTTCTTTCCCGGGGTTAAAGTGGACCGAGAGAAAATCTGACCACTCAACAAGTATCAAGCTTAAAGTGAGTGGAGTTTTACCTAGTCTCCCGCTATACGCCTTTATGGCCTGCACAAGGGTGACTTTACCTCACCTTAAATAAGGAATGCGTGAGGGCGTAGAAAGTATGAAACTGCCACAGCAAGCGGTGAGATGGCGGGCCGTTTGCATGCGACACTAAACCTTCGGGTTTCGTAAGGAATTTAAAATTTGTGACTAGCTAAGAGACTGTTAGCTTCTCAGCAAGGACTCTGTCCCGTGAGCTGTGATGTACGCGTGATAATTTCCCAAAAGAGGCCCTCTGTCTCTGTCTGTCTGTCTGTCTTGGCCATGCGTTTAATGCATATGAAAATAAAATTAGTATCTGAGATGTGCTGCATATAAAATATGATTTGCCACAAAGAGAAACGGATAACATTAAAAAGAATTATCGTGGCTTTAAATACTGATTCAGATATTCCGTGTATTTCCTCACTTCCTTTTCTCTTTAGCCGCAAGTTAAGAATGATTGGACAGTATGATACGACGCTGTGTTTTGTGACAGCGATCGGTGACGTTCCAAAGGATTGTTTTGCGTCCATCTTCAAGGTCAAGGATGTCGCCATGTTCTTCAGTACGAGAAGCACTTGTGCCCAGTGTTCCAGTTCATAGGAAAAATTTGCAATTTCGCACGTGGTGTTGAGACCGTAGATGTTTACATAAGTGTAGAAGCTGCTAAATTAAATTACATTTGACATGTTTTACGTCTGTGGAAATTTAATGTAAATCTTTTTATGTGATCACTGACTAATAATAAATTCTGTATATTAGAAACTCGGTGAAAAGAAACAATTAATGCGAAAGCCAGGCGGGTGCGTAGAAGAACCTGGGGAGATCCCTGGAGGTTACTCTTATAACTGGCATCGGCACCTTTACACTTGACATCGCTAAGCATTTCACATCACTGGCCTCTCAGATTATACGGCACATTGGGCGCGGCTTGGTCACACAAGAGGGAAGAGTACTGGCACCTCGGCAATGCCTTTATCCCTTGAAACACTATAAAAACGCAGGGCGTACCGCGCAGTAAACATGCTGCATCCAAAGTTAGAAACCAGTTAATGCTGTATAGGGAAATAATCGCTGTTTGTTCTGAGATCCACACAAAACACATAAACACACTGTGTGGGCAGAACGTAGAATTTGTGATTGTTACACCCGATTCTACATGAAGTAACTACTGGGCTTTAGAGGGTTATAATTTGCCCGCGTCAAACTGTTGGCTCCGTGTCTGTCGCCATCGCTGGCTTCTGTTTGTGTCACTGTGAGGAAGATCTCGAAATTGGCGACAACGCGGCGCCAACTTTGCTGATCTTTTCATATACTGAAAACTTGTTTTCTGTCACACAAACAAAAAAAGGGAAAAGACTCGCATCCTTCGGTGAGGAAGTTTTCGTCTCAGTTTAGTACGTGAAAAAGCTATAAATTGGCTGTTTACGGAGACGGCAAACTTGTACCTCCCAGCTTTTGTTCTCTGCTAGCCATGTCTCACGAGCTCGCCTTATTATTTCCGTTACTCCACTGTTGTGTTTGCGGCTGTTTCTCTTAGCCCAGAAGGCGCGGCTCGCTAGTGTAACGTACCGCTGACATGACCAGCTAGAGATGCCCATATTTTGTTCTGTGGGCGTAGCATTACACGTGTAAAAATCCTACTTGCACGTATCCGTAAGTATGAAGCCTACGCTACACATTCTGTCGCTGTGTAACGGTCGGTGGTCTTGCACTTACGGATATAAACACAAGTTAACAGTAAACGTCGGAGCGCCGTATGTGAGCTTCTGTCGGTATTTCAGTCTCGTCCTGTACCGATAAAATTGATCTGAAATTGTCAGTACCGCTTCTGATTCCACGCCGTCTCGCAAGAACCTTTCAACATCCTTCCGTTTATGTTTATTGGAAAAGTGATTCAGAAGCTACAAAGACGAGGCTGGGCCACCGAAGAGCGACTCTCTGAAGTCTCGGCGTAAACCACCAGGCTGTCACTGCGAACTTCCAGTTGGATTTACACCGGTACTTCATCTCTGCATGCTGACAGCCGCGTCACGTCGTTCGAATACGCCGCCTGACGCGGCCGTCGGTTCAACGGTATCTTACTGGATGCTGTCGCCTTGAAAGTCACACGTCCGTCTGATGATACGGACCGCCGTGGACTGGACCCTCCCAGCTTCCGGGTGTCTCAGTCTTGCTTCTAGACGCTTGATAATACACCTTCGAGGGTGATCGGCCTGTCGCAAAGCGTGTACGTAAACAGGACAACACAAATAGGGCACAAAGCATGAAAACCGAGCGAAGGATCCAAGTTTTCGAGGTACGTACAGCGCGGCACTGTGTTCCACTGTATGAACTACGCAAGATATGCATGCATAACATCCTAACCAGATTTGTGTGCCCGTGTAAGTTTATTGGCGTCATTGCGCCGTGAGTACCATCAGCACTAATACGAACGTTTAACAGCCAGTTCACAAGTAGTGCATTCGCTTCACTTGCAAGTGCTCGATGTCTGTTGATACGCGGACACTGCATCTTCTCCGGCTTTCCTCGCCCCTATTTCTGTAGGGAGGAATTAACAGGAGACGGGGAGGGGGAGTTGTATAGTGAAGACCTTAGCGACTTGGTGCTCGTCATTCAACGCCCTTACCGTAATCAGATGAAGGCGTTTGAGAGGGGCGGTTCATGTGATAGGTATGGGGCTGAAGAGAAAGGCGTCCAGGATTTTGGTGGGTAAACGTGCAGGGAGGGGACAGCTCGGAAGACCTAGACGTAGATGGAGCGTGATATTGAAATGGCTCTTAAAAGAATATTATGGAGAACGTGGAATAGATTCATCTGGCTGAGGCTAGGGACTACTGGCGGGCTGTTTTGAACAAGGTAATGAACTTTTGGGTTTCATAAAATGCAGGGAATTTTGTGATTGAATAAGGAACTGTCAGCTTCTCAAGAGGACTGTGCTGTGTGTAGTTAGTTTTTAGTTATTTAGTTAGTTAGTTAGTTAGTGGAGACAGTAATTACAGATGGTCGCAGAGTTGCTAGCACTCACACTAGGAGTATTGTAACTGAGGGAAGGTCACTTATCAAGCGAAAAATTTGGGTCGACGTTAAAGTATTAACGACCCCCAAGGGCAGGCATTTTTTGCGCGCACAGCAGTTGGCAAGAGACGGTGTGCACTGAGCACCCCTCATCACTGAATGTGTAGCAGATGTAAAGACGTTTCACAAAACCCAACACTTTTTCTGTGGTATTTTCGTGTATTAAATGACAAGTTATAATACAGTAACCAACAAAATACACGATATATAATGCAATATATAATTTGACACTTAAACATAAAGAGTACAACGTGCTTAGGTTCCTTAAGAATGATCCTCGGGGAGAGAACAAATCAGATGTGTACAAAACGTGAATTATATTGCACGATGTGTGGATGTTGTGAAGCCCACGGTAGGAGCAGAAACGAGAAGAAATATGCCATGTGATGGGAACATGTCGGATGGGAGTGTACAGTGCAGTTACTTTGGAAGTTAACAGTAAAATGGTAACATATGCAGTATGAATACTGCCTTTGTACATGTATGTATGTATGTATGTATGTATGTATGTATGTATGTATGTATGTATGTATGTGTGTATGTATGTATGTATGTATGTGTGTGTGTGTATGTGTGTGTGTATGTGTATGTGTGTGTGTATGTGTGTGTGTGTG
>BLKM01000267.1:501274-546021 GCA_013340265.1 Coptotermes formosanus | reverse complement strand
GTGTGTGTGGGTGTGTGTGTGGGTGTGTGTGTGTGTGTGTGTGTGTGTGTGTGTGTGTGTGTGTGTGTGTGTGTGTGTGTGTAGCCGTACTGCCCACACAGGTGTTCTGTGTGGGCAGAATTCAGAGCCCTGTTTGTAACCCTGGCTGTAAGTACAGTAACCACGAAGCTTAAAGGGGTAAAGGCGTACTGAAAGTCCTGCTAAACACGTGAGTTCTTATTACCAACTGCTGTACAACAATTCCTTTTACTCCTACATGTTTCGGCAAACAATCGTTGCCATCATCAGGGAGTCAGATTTCAGTATGCAGTATGTCAATGAATGGTGATGTGTGCCTTAGCTGTTTACAGCAGTACTCACTGTATAGTAGCAGTAACTAAATATTAAACGTCCGGGACGACAGCAAGGTGAAGGGTGGAGTGTGCTGAGAACGTCATCTCGTGTTCTCTTTCATCCGTCGTCAGCTCTGTAATTAACACATCACGCAAATTACAAATTGTGATTAATACCGTAGACAGATGTTACAGGGTCGCTGTTGTCTGCACCATCAGTTTCATTGCTTGTTGCAGTTTGCCCCTTTCCATTTTCGCCTTACATTCTGTAGATGTCGCTGCCTGCGTCTCCCGTCATCTGGAACTGCGGTGTCTCATTGGCAGTACGTTTATCGACTGCAGACTGTCACGTACAGTTGCTGTATTGAATTGGGCCGTGCTGTAAATAAAGAGTGGGGTTAGCACTGTCGCCCACAACCGGCTTATTCAAAAACGCACGAACGAAGGCGGGTGAGCAAATATATTCGCGCAGAAGCAACTTCTGCAATGTTGCAACACTTCCGCTGTAAGAAAAGTGCACCCTGTTACGGTGTTACAAGCCGTGGCCGTCCAAACGTTACGTTTTGTCAAAGCCGTCCACTGCGTGTGTCTTAACGTTATTTGCAGTTCGTTCGTCCAGCTGATGCTAATTGGCTAGCGTGCCCGCAGGTGGACAAGTGATCGCATCACTTGCTGTGACCACTTGCCGCTTCGCCCGCGTTTCAGTGTAGCGCGGGTTGAAATATGATTACTTTATGCACCAGGCGTCACATCTTTGTGCCGCGATGGAATGCAAAGGCAGATTGAACTTTGCTGTTGAGATTGCTGCAGGGGCTTACGAGATCACAGCTTGACTGATGCGATACTGCCGGGCTTAGTAGAATGATCCGTCATTCGTATGAACACCAGTAGTCGGTATTCTGACGCACAGCGACAAGTACAGGTGTCACCTGTGTCTGCATTTTGCCAACAGAACATCTCGCACAGCAAGTTTATAAATCTCACAACACAGCGATTATTTTCTCCTGCCGCTTAAAACCGGTGGAAATTTGTTATGGAGACAATGTTTTCTGTGAGGTAAGAACTGAAAAATTTAATAACTGTCAAAATTTTTGCTTGACTGAGTGTAATTTTGAATCGCCTCAATACGCCTGTTATTTAACAACACTGCCAGTTTATTAGGTTGATTTAGGTTCTTTGATAGATAAATGGGTATGGAGCATTGGTGAAATGATACTGACAGGAGAAACCTTAAATTCTGGGATTGAAACCTGTCCTATTGCCACTTCGTCCGCCATAAATCCCACATGCACTGGCCTGGGATCAAACCCGGCGTCCGAGGTGAGAGGACGGTGATCGATGTCCTGAGCGAGGAAATTTGTGTAGACAGCGCGCCTGGGCGTCTGTAATAAAATTGGTTTCGGCTAACCACGAGTTGTTTGTGCGGCAGGCACGCCGTGGAGTAGCGCGTGAACACTGTGTTTGTTAACGTGTCATATGGATAGGCCGTAAGTAGCATTAGCACAGTATGGCACTGAGGGAACGAAGCGCTGCATCACTTCGCTTAGTATTAGTAAGCCCTCACCTTTGGTAGTATTGTGTTACATTACATTATGTTATAAAGTATCCTAAAAGTCCCAGTACTTAAAGTTTCAAAATTTCAATTTCTGAGTACTGGAACTTTTAGGACACTCTGTATTAAAGGGTAATATTAAACTGGTCTTTTTAGAAATGCGGTGGGAAGGCGCAAGCTGGTTTGTTCTTGATCAAGACACAGCCGTCTGCGAACTGTTTTGACAATTAATGGGCCTTGCGGTTTCATAAAATGTTGGGACTTGCTTGACTCGCTGAGGAATTTTCAGCTTTAGAAGAGAGACTCTGGCTTTCGCTGTTGGCTGCCAAGTAGTGGTGACTGGATGCTCAGGACCCTGTAACGCCTGTAAACTTGCACGTTACCGCCACTGGGACGCGATAACGTGCGGCTGTATAATTTGCCTGTGTGTATATTTAGCAGTGTAAAGGTTATGTTGTGCGAGCCGCCGGACTGTCGTTCATCGAATTTTGCTAACAGCTTTGCCACTCTTTGTTAAAATAGCGGCCTTTCAGTACTTCATTTTTCACGTTTCGAGCTGCTGCAGCTGGGATATATTTAGTGAACAAATATATCGTTCAGAGCAAACCAGTTCTGTGCTAATCGCAGTTGACACGCCACGCATAATGTAATACCGTGCCCATTTATCACTAAAGCCGGTTAGCAACAATGTCTCACGAAGGACGATACAGAACGAAGTGCTGCAGGCAGAATGTGGTTTCGAAGGCCCGTTCTTCTCGAAAATGTTTGTTCACTAACCTCGTCACAGCCCTCGCCAAAGTATTCTTTCGCTTTTTATACAGGGTGTCCCACATAAAGTGTGCCAAACTTCAAGATGTTACGAGTCATTTCGAGTAAAAAACGCTGTATCAACGTATGTCGGATTATCAGCCGGTATGTTGCTGCGAGCAGTTTAATGTCTCGGGCCACTGCACGTTGCTGCACGGTATCGGCCCTTACGAACCACCTGCACCTCAACCCTGCCTCTGCCAAACAGTACCTCCTCATGCCTCCTGCTCGTTTAGGTCAAGAGGCCTGGCCTCCGAGGTCACCATACCTCTCGCCCCTTTACCACTTCCTGTCGGGCACGGGGGGAACGCGGTCTGCTGGCAAAGGTCGTGGTGAAAGGACTTCTGCAGCAAAGCCTGCAGCCTGAAGCCTGCAGCCTGCTGACTGCATAAGTGGAAGTGATGAAGTCGTCAGAAAGACAACAAATCATTTTTGAGGCACGCAGAATTGTGCCTACAGAAGTGTGGAGGCCTTTCAGAACAGCAGTCAGAGTCACGTAACTGAACGGTGGTGTTATTTGGTATTATCTAATTAAAACTGATGTTTCTTGTACGTGTTTTAAGATAGGTATGTTAACTAACATGGCTAACTCAGTAGCATAACTAACACTTGATGTATTTGTATTGTGGTATTCATTCATTCCGTAGTCTGTCTTACGACAGATCCGTAGCCTCTTCCAAAGCGAGTTCTCCATAGGGTGCAATCTAGTGCTTCCAATTTCCAGCATCCGTGATTTTCCTTTGATGTTCATACATTGCGGTAAGATTTAATTGCCCCTTTGTTGTGCCGTGTTGCAGTATGCATGTGATACAGCCAAAGCAAGCCAGTCTTTGCCTGGCTTGCTTCGGCTGTTTCCTGGTGTTCTAATATGACTTCCTGAAGATGATGTGATATGCACCGAAACATGTCGGGAACTGTCAATTGACTCATTGTATAATTTCTTAGTGTACGAGTTCGTAGAATAATGTATGTTTGATTCATACGTACGGCGGTATGGAAAACTGCAAAATCTCTCTTTGTACGGTACGATAAAACGTACTTATTTTAAAGTCTTCACTTACAGCCTTCTGCCTGCTTCAGAATCCGTCTTGCGCTGTAACAATTCATAATCGGGCATGTGTCAATAAAACTGCTTTTGCTCAAAATGATTCAAAGAGCGTGAAATTTGGCACAACGTTTGCGGAATGCAGTGTATGAGGGTAGCCAGCATTAGTCAATCAAACAAGAGTACTGCCCTGGCGTGTAGCAATCACCTGCCATTTACAAAGCAAAACTTAACTCCCAATTTTAATCTCCAGCCAATAATTTAGTCCCCCAATTTCTGCCCGGTAGGAGCTCACAGTGAATAGAGACAGTGGGCGGAAAAGTGAATGAAACGACACAGCGGTGCAAAAAATGTCGTGTGGGGTTTTGCAAACGAAATGAACCACCACCTGTCTGTTGCACGGCGTCAAACGTTGGCATCGAAAAGCGCCGGAATTGTTCTTGGTAAATCGCTACACGTACCGTCGCGGCTGTTGAGGAGGGTTGCAGCCCGGCTGTCATCAGATGCGCTGTGGCATCGCGAACGAACACGCTTGTGCCTAACTGAGTAGTCAGCACGATGGTGCAGAGCGCATGTCCAGAGGCTGATAGTGTCTCAGCTAGTGAAGGAAGTTCCCAACTTGATACCGTGCTCACTGCACACGCCACTTTTCTCTATCGTGAGCCAGATGAATTCAATCCACGTCCTCCAGTTCTCTTTCTTTAAGGTCTCTGTGTTTTTCGATATTATCCTCCGATCTACGCCCGCGTCTTCCAAGTGGGCATTCCTTCAGATGTTCGCACTAGATCTCTGCATACGTTTCTCCTCTCCCCATATGTGCAGCATGCCCCGCCCATCTTAGTACACTTTTCTTTTCCTTTCCGTTCTTCTTCTTCTTCTTCGTCTTTTTCTGAATTAATGTTCGCCGGTACTTCGACACTTAACATCCTGAAGTCAGATGTGTGGCTTCTAACCAGTTCTGTGGTATCGCACCGCCTCGGACCGACTGCGAAGAGGGGTTGTTGAATCGTGCGCTTTGCCAGCAAGCGGTTCCTTTTCTTGTTTTGTGTATGAGAACAGACCTCGGGCTCTAAGTTGCTCCGTGCATCTCCCGCTTGTGCTCCAACAGTGTCACTTCCAGCGGCATGCAGGGAATGCTGCTGCGGCTAAGCAACGTAACGTGCTCTAATTGCTTGTAAAGCGGAAGGAAACTCGAGAGGCTGCAGCCATCGATTGCTTTCCATCCTGACGGTACGTCGGACTGCCATACCGTGTGTGCTTGCGTAGAGGCCAGTCCGTGTTTGGTTGCACTTCTCACGTTACATGTCAGCCCCATGTGCTGACATGCCGTGTCAGTTCAATAGAAGCTGAAGAAAATCGTGAATGCAGTTAAGGCAATGATGTGCAGTGGCTGTTTGCCATCACCGCAACTGCCGGTACCAATGGGACGAAGCGATATTTTAGGTGTTCACAGCGGTGATGTTGAGGATTCAGGTGTTACAGGACATGGCGCTGTGTCTTCGGGCGAGTGACTGCTTGACGCTCGAACAAGAAGGTCTTATGTTCCTTCGAAACGTCGGGCCAACTCATGTAGAGACAGCATCATATCCTCGGAGACCTTGAATCCTTGGAGTTAAGAAGTTACTGTAATGTTAAAATGTTAATAGAGTGTTAATATAAAGTTACAGGTATGTTAAGGTAAAGTTACTGCAATGTTAAGGCAAAGTTACTGTAATGTTAAGGTAAAGTTACTGCAATGTTAAGGTAAAGTTACTCTAATGGTAAGTTAATGTTACTGTAATGTTAAAGTAAAGTTACTGTAATGTTAAAGTTACTGTAATCGTAAGGTAAAGTTACTGCAATGTTAAGGTAAAGTTACTGCAATGTTAAGGTAAAGTTACTGTAATGTTAAGGTAAAGTTACTGTAATGTTAAGTTGAAGTTACTGTAATGTTAAGGTAAAGTTACTGTAATGTTAATATACTGTTACTCTCTACTGCAGTGTTCAGATATTATTATTGTAATGTTAAAATACCCAAAGACAAATATGAATCCTTATGTCTGTCTTATTCATGTTATTTAGGATGCTGTCTATTTTAATTTGTGCTGACTCTGTTGTGTTGTTTTGTGTCCTGTAAGTGCCTTCACATTTCATATGATCACCTCCGCTCGCCCACAGACGCGTTCCTCATGTTGCTACAATTGTAGCCTTTCCTATTATCGCGACGCCACTCACGCTACAAGGCGATAAGCAATAAGAATGGAAGTCGCGTGCAGTGAGGTTACAGATTTCGCTTATTGACCTGTGACCTTAGGCTCTGTACGTGTACTGCCCACATGATGCATGATGTTGCTGGCTTAGGAAACTGGGCACACCATGGCGGTACTTCTTGCCCTGACATTAGCTCTAGACAAGTCGTGTTGGGGTGGATACGGTGTGGTTTAGGGCGGCTTGCACACTGCAGTGTGCCGGTGCGCTGTTTCATTAAGTGGCTGCCTGTTGTTGCTAAGTGTCTGATTGCGTGTGACCTGCGTACACGCACAGCAGCTCACTCTAGAGGCAGGAACGAGTTGTTCCCGGTTGGCTTCTGTGCAGAGGAAGCTCACGATTAACTAACTAGCTAGCTCCATGGAGCAGAGGCCTTCTTGAGAAGCTAACAGTTTCTCAGCTAGTCAAGAAATTCCCCGCATTTTATGGAACCCGAAGGTTCATTACCGCATTCACAAGAGCCCGCCACCTGTCCCTATCCTGAGCCAGCTCAATCCACTTCATGTCCCCCCATCCCACTTCCCGAATATCCATCTTAATATTATCCTCCCATCTACGCCTGGATCTCCCAAGTGGTCGCCTTCCCTTGGGTCTCCCCACCAAAACCCTGTATGCACCTCTCTCCTCCCTCATACATGCCACATGCCCCGCCCATCTCAGTCTTCTCGATTTGATTACCCGAATAATATTTGGTGATGAGTACAGGTCATTAAGTTCCTCGTTATGTAGTCTTCTCCACTCCCCGTCACCTCGTCCCTCTTAGGCCCAAATATCCTCCTCAGCACCCTATTCTCGAACACCATCAGTCTCTGTTCCTCCCTCAGTGTGAGAGACCAAGTTTCACATCCATACAGAACAACAGGTAAAATTATAGTTCTGTATACCCTAATCTTTGTGTTTTTGGATAGCAACCTGGAAGACAAAAGATTCTGCACCGAATGATAGAAAGCATTCCCCGACTTTAATATGCTCTTAATTTCTTCATGAATGGAGTTTCGATTCGTTAGGGTTGCTCCCAAATATTTGAATTCTTCCACCCTTCCAAAGGATTTACTATCTATCTCTATGTTGTGATTGTGTCGTGCATTCTGATTTCGAGACATGGCCATGTACTTAGTTTTCTCAGCATTTACTTCTAGACCAGTCTCCTTACTAGTAATAATTAAATCTTCTGCATTTCTCTTTATGCTATGTACGCTTCCGCCCAATATATTAACATCATCAGCATAAACCAGAAACTGATGTGTACCATTCAATTTCAAGCCCTCCTGGTTTGCCTGAACCCTCCTAATGGCATATTCTAAAGCAAAGGTGAAAAGCAATGGCGACAGAGCATCTCCTTGTTTCAAGCCATTCTTAATAGGAAACGTGTCAGACAGAAGTTTGCCTACCCGAACTCTGCTATACGTTTCACTTAGGCACATTTTTATTAACCTTACTAGTTTCATGGGGATACCGAACTCAATGAGAATATTATACAAGACCTCCCTCCTAACTGAATCATAGGCTTTCTTGAAGTCTATAAATAGCTGATGCACTGCCTCATTGTATTCCCATTTTTTTCAAGTATTTGACGAATGCTGAATATATGATCAGTAGTTGACCTGTTACGTCGAAATCCACACTGATGGTCCCCAATAATTTCCTCTGCATATGGAGTTAACCTTGACAAAAGAATGTTGGATAGAATTTTGTACGTAGTCGACAAAAGTGATATGCCTCGATAGTTACTACAATCTGTTTTATCACCCGTCTTATAAGTAGGCACAATGACCGACTCCTTCCATTCCTCAGGCAATTGCTCCTTATTCCAAATAGAAATAATAAGTCTATGGATCTCAGACCGAATTATCCTACCCCCTGCTTTAATCAATTCTGCTGGAATCTGATCAATACCTGGTGATTTGTGGCTTTTTAGTTTTCCAATAGCCATCTCAACCCCAAAGGCACTGGGCTCAGGCACTAGTGGCTCTGCCGTGTGTACTTCAGTCTGCCTAACATCATTAAGCCCGTGTATATTCAACAGCTGGGAGAAATGATTCCTCCACCTAGCCAAAATACTGTGGGAGTCTGCAACCAGGTCACCCTTCTCATCCCTTACTACATTAATCCTAGGCTGGTACCCCCTCTTAAACTCATTGATACCCCTATACAAGTCTCTTATATTCTTGTTCTTACTGTTTGTTTCAATTTCATTAATTTTAGCTTTCAGATACTCCTTCTTTTTGTGCCTGAAATGTCTACTAGCTTCACGTCTTACGTTGTGCAGATTATCTCCATTATTTTGGTTTGGATTCTGTAACCACTGAATTTTAGCCTGCTTCCTTTTATCTAAAAATTCTGCACATTCTGCATCAAACCATGGTTTATGCTGCTTCCGTTCGTGTAGACCTAGACTCTCTTGAGCTGAGGTTTTGATATTCTCTTTAATGTTTTCCCAAGCCCTATTTATGTCCTCACTAACGTTTAAGTTTTCCAGAGCTGCAGATCTGTTTGAGATCTTAAGCTGATACTATTTCCTAGCCTCTAGTTCACTTAGCTTCTTGAGATTAAATCTCTCTGCATTAAACTTCTGTGCTGCTTGTTTACTTACTGCCAGTCTTTCCCTAACTTTCGCAACCACCAGATAGTGATCAGTATCACAGTCAGCTCCCCTGAAAGATCGCACATCGAATATACTGGAATGCCGTCTCCTATCTATCAATATGTGATCGATCTGATTGTGAGTCTTCCCATCAGGAGAGGTCCAGGTGTATTTATGAATGTTTCGGTGCGGAAACATAGTGCTCTTAACAACTAGATTCTTTGATGTGGGAAAGTTTACTACTCTAACACCATTATCGTTGCTATCCTGATGTAAACTCTCATTCCCAATAGTCGGTTTGAAAATATCCTCTCTCCCCACTTTTGCATTAAAAGCTCACGATTAAACATTATTATTATTATTATTATTATTATTGATACTACTGCTACTACTACTGCTGCTGCTGCTACTACTACTACTACTGGGGCACGGGGTGGCGCAGTTGGTTGAGACACTTCGCTACAAGTCGACGTGTCGCGGGTTCGATTCCCGATGGTGTCGTTGGAATTTTTCATTGGCATAATCCTTCCGGCCGCACTGGGGCCCTGGGGTCGACTCAGCCTCTAACAGAAATGAGTACCAGGAATATTTCCTGGGGGTAAAGGCGGCCGGTGCTTAGGGCTGACAGCTTTACCACCTTCAAGTGCCGATTGTCTAGAGATCTGGGAGCCTCAACCTCCTGGAACCCTCAGCGCCTGTCCAGGTGTGTACAGGGGTTGCTTTACATTTTACCACCACCACCACCACCACCACCACCACCACCACCACCACCACCACTACTAGTAGTAGTAGTAGTAGTAGTAGTAGTAGTAGTAGTAGTAGTAGTAGTAGTAGTAGTAGTGAACGTACCCAACATAATTGCTGGTCCCCTGTCCATCCCCGTTGCTCCGTTCTGTTACAGGGTGATTCTGCAAATCTCTGCATCACCTGAAGTCTCGTGCGCTGCCTGTTATATGCCGCCACATAACGCCCTTTCGCTTGTTAATGGACAAAAAATCCGCCTTGGTGTTCTCTAAACTTTCGGCCTTCTTGATCCGACTCGGAACATGAAAATGTTTGCTTTGTGTGTTGCTGGCTGAGACGACGCAAGGGGTGTAACTGAGACGATCGTCAGCTGCTGACGCTGTCTGTATACAGGCTGTGCTGGTACGGGTAGGCTGTAGTCAGGGGGAAGTCAGTATTGTTTAGTGCTAACTAAAAGTCGCAACGAATGTGTTTGGCGTTGTTAATATCGCTGTGATGCTTCTACTTCTGTCCACGTGAATTTGCTGTGTAATGTGGAGTACTGTTGTTTTTATTTTACACCTTGTCTCCATATGCAGCGTAGTGTGTGCGTAACGCCAGGCCAACTCGTGTTAACAACAACAACAACAACAACAACAACAACAACAACAACAAGTGTAGTCATAATCATCATCGTGTTCACTGACTTCATGTTACAGTTCGTTGTTACGAACCGGTCCCCCCCCCCCCCCCGCATGTTACGCTGTGGGCCTGCGCATTACTGCCACGTGTAGTCTTATTTACTTCTTTCAACTTTCCCTTTTAATTAAGTTAGTTGTGTTGCTTTCTTTAGTTTCTTTTTCTTCTGTCTTTGCTCGTATCTGCGTTCCTATTTGTTGCTGTTGTCTTGTTACATTTGTGCTGTTTTTGTAATTGGTCATTACGCTGTGTGTCAGCGTGTAAACAAGAATTATTATGAAAGATTATTATTATTATTGTTGTTGTTGTTGTTGTTGTTGTTGCCGTCAGCAGTGGTACTGCTTGTGCCGTTTTGCTCTAAGTCTGTTTAACGTCAGAAACAAATCGGTGCCGCGTGACTGCGTTACTTCGGTCCCCACAGCGAGTCGTATAGTGAGAAGTGACAGATAAACTGACAGTGACGGGAACAGTGTCAGGTGACAGTTGAAAGAAAATCCAACAATGTAGCGGACAGTGTTAACTTAGTCATGCAGTGCTTCCTGATCATTTGAGTAAAGGACACATTCCTACGTTTGTTTCTGAATTGAACCTCGAAGAAATTGGCGTCGTGAGACAGAAAGTGTCTGGCCCTTGTACATTACAATACTGGGTGTAATTTAAGAAGTAAGCACTGCTGGGAAGAGTTCGTTAGTTAAGAGTTTGTATTATATTTTCTCGAACGTCAAATGCAGTCTTCATCAAATTTACATATTAATTTTAAGTTCTGAAATTTAGAATTAATTTGTGTTGTCATGTTGAACTTAGACAGGTCCCGCACACACGTGCAGTTGCTGTGTCTTGTTAAAGCCTTGCCGGGCCACTCTTCGTGTTTACTTTACCTTAATTTTCGTTCAAGCGAAATATTATTAGAATACACTGCTTGTATGAAGTTTGTCAGATGGTGTGTCTGTCGGCTACTTTGATTGCACTTCTGTTGTTTCTCCACCGAAAGCTGTAATAATCTTCTGATCACAAGCTGCTGCGAAGTGTGCCTGCCTTAACTAAGGTACAGTTTTGTGAAAGTTGTTTGTTAAGCAAATATTTGTTTATTGAAAGTGGATTTGCCGTTGACGTAAATCAGGTTTATTAAAAATATGGTAAGAATATTCATGCATGAACTTGGCGTCTTTCGTCACGTGTCGCCCACAGCACGCGTGAAGTACTGTTAAGCAATACAGGCCATCTTAACATCAACTTATAACATTGTCACATGCAACATGTGTCAGCACAAGTGCCACGAGCGAGTTGGAACACAAGCAAACAGATATTCCGTCAAATTTGCAGAATATCGTGGTGAATTCTTGCACAGGCCCGCTGTAGTCGTTCCTTGAGCTGTTCGGATGACGCTGGCAACGGAGGGACACGGAAATTTCCCTGAGGAAGCCGCCAGAATGCAGCATTCATTACTGTATATATATGAGCTGTACCTGTGTGCAGTACAAGTTTCGGTGACGGCGATCACGTTTCTGATGCCCTTTGCATGTTACTCGTGAAGGAAGATGCGTGCCGTGTGTGGAACCACACGCAGTGGCTGTGTGAGTGTGGATGGCATGCGGTACAGGAGAAGTCCACTGATTCAGTGCGTGACATGTAAAGGTAAGGGGCCTCTCGGAAGACTAGGCATAAATGGAAGGATAATATTAAAAGAGATCCCAAATAAATAGTGTGCGAGGACGTGGACTGGATTGATCCGACTCAGGATGTGGACAAGCGGTGCGCTGTTGTGAACACGGTAATGAACGCTTCATGTTTTACAAAACGCGCGAATTGTTTTGTGTAGCTGAGGAGGTGTTGGCTTCTCAAGAACGACTCTGCCCCATGCAGTTAGTTAGCTAGTTGGTTACTTTGTTCGTTACTTAGTCACTCTGTCAGGTAGTTAGTGCTTTTCACACAACACTGAGTGGCGTAATTGTGCGACGTTAAATCCAGTTTCCTGACAAGAAAACGTCTTTGTATTATTTACCCTTTGCCGGGGGCTGTGTGGCTCATAAGCACAGGGTGTGCCTTTTCGCGCGCTATGCAGGACGTGAGCCCCTAGCACCCGTTTTCCGACTTCTTATCCTAGAACAGGCAAATACTTGAAGAGTTTTTGATCCTCGTGTTCCGCTTGCTCAGCACCCGGCCGTCAGAGGATCTGTCAGGTCTCCTGTGCCCCATGCAGCAGTGTCACGCTGTCTGTTGCCGACATCAACCGCTGTGTCAAGATGACTTCGGCATCAGACTTCAAGTTTAGAACGAACGGCAGTTCAGATGTTTCTAGCACAGTCCGACACAGTCTGGACTCTCTTCGCATTGTCCGTATTATCTACACGTAGTTGTACCCTCCGAAATGGGCCCCTCCAAGCACGGCAACAGTTTGTGCCCTTGACGGCAAGTATTCTGGTTTTATTTTTTATTTAATTTTGAGTTGATTCAGGTTTCTCATTTTGCAGACATTTCAGTACTTCTCTCGTGTGTTTTAAAATATCTTCCTCTTATTTGTATTTTCAGGACAGTTAATATAGCGAGTTCTGTGTTGTTTGTGAATAACAGATAGATGTGGCGCTGTCTGTGACCTTTAACGTCGCATCCCAGGTCATGCAATACGCTCTCTAAATTAAATGTGTGTAATTATACTCTTAGGAGATTATTGCGTTCTGAGGCTTTCGGAGGGGCTGAACGACGTCAGAGGGCGCGGCGGGCGTGTCTCTCTGTGTTTATGTGAGCGCTGTTGCAGGGAAAGCGCCGTGCGTATGAAGTAAGCCACCGAGCGTCAGTGTGGCACTTTTGTTCCCAGTAAGTCAAGTCGACGGCTGCAGCGCAGAGCTACGTTAACAGCTGGTACCCTCCAGTGAGAAATTCGAAAGAGTGGCACGTGCGTTAGTTGTCCTGTGCATTTTGGAGATGCCAGGTTAGGAGACTTCCGCAGAACGTGACAAGTTCGGCGCGTTCACAGTGTTAATGTCGCTAGATGTTACTTTGCGTACAGATTCACAGTAAGCGTTATGTTACTCACGCCGAGTACGTAGTTACTAGAACTGCAGAGCAGGAGACCGACAAGTGCACACTGCTTATAACATGTTCGCGCACAAACCCGACATGTTTCGGTTCACACAGGCACCATCATCGGGGGTGGTACTGAAGGTAAAACGCGCATGCGTCGGACCCTCAGATGTTTAATAACCAGTGTTCTATCTCCAGTACTACCCCTGATGATGGCGCCTGTGTGTACCGGAACATGTCCGGTTTGTGAGCAAACACCTGTTACGAACATGTTATAAAATGTGCACGTGTCGGTCTCCTGTTCTGCAAAACTCACAGTACCTTAACGCATGCTGTAAGACTTCTGCGTATTTATTGCGACGTTTACAACCGACCGACCACGTGCAATGCTTAACCCTTTCTACAGCTCAGCCTCCACCCTCTCCTTTCTCAGTTATAAAGATTCCTTTGGCCTTAACATTCACCTCACAGAGAACACAGTCCGTCTCAATTATGAAAAAAGATTGCTGCCAGGTGTTAAAACACATTTAGGCCTTCATGTAAAGCAGGGGTGGCGGTCTCCAAATCCCTGGCCGCGGGCCGTATGCGGTCCGCCAAGTTGTGTAATTCTAGTGGTCAGTTTTCGCAATTGTTAGGCGAAAGAGCCTAAAGCTGATAGATTGAAGATCGATATTTGAGGCTTCGCGTGTTCTGGGCTGTGATGCCGAGGGTCTCTCGAAGGAACTTGATGCTTCAGCTTCAAGCGCCAGCAGTCCTAAACTGGCGTCGGTAGCAACTGTTCCAACGACAATGCGTCACATCACGGTGTGTCAGTCGGTGGGATGCTGGGCGTCGCTCGGTACAGCGGCTGCCTTTAGTGGCACAGGCTTGCCTCCGTTACGCTCTGCAGTGTGGCCGGCGTGCGTTGTGCAGCACAGCGCAAGCATTCTGTTATCTAAGAAAAGATGGGAAACAGCTCGTAGCTTCCGCCGCGATGCTGATGAGACCTGCACCCTTCTGGAATATTACGCAGCGTCGGTAAGGGATTACCACTCGACGCTGCGTAATATTCCAGAAGAGCGCAGATGTCATCTTATACTTGGTTTTGAGTGTCGTTTTATTTGTTTGTTAAGTTCAGTCTAAAGATTTTAAAAACCAATTTAATAGCGTCTCCTGTGTTCGTCATATCCGGCCACCCGTCTGGCCGCACTAAGGTTACCCAAGCGGCATGCATAAAGTAGGGTGTTCTGTGGGCCAGTGTCATTCTCACTGGGTTCGTCCTGAGGGTCTCTTTACCTCGAGATAAGCGTTCCCGTGCGCTCACACCTGTACCTTATAGCTTTATCAACACGGGGGCACTGAACGTGCAGCTGACACTTGCTGCACGGCCCCGCGTGCAGCAAGTGTCAGCTGTGTGCTTTAGTCGGCTCTCTTTGGAGCACCAGGGGCATTTCGAATCCTATTAAATTGTTCGTTCTGAGAATCCACTTGTTTTGACCTTTCGTATGCTGTTTAATATAGCCGTGCAGTAGTAGAAATGTCACTGCGAAGCAAATTTGCACCTTAAAGACTTCTACTCGAACTTGAAATTGTGAAGTTTCGTGCCTTCTGTTGCAAACTTTCATGTTTTTGCACAATCTATTTCCGTTCCTTTTACGCCCGTAACGTTGCTCTTACGGCAAGTTCGACTTTATTTCTGAGCCGGTAATTCTGCAGAAGTAAGGCGTCGCACAAAGAACTTCTAGACCGACTGCTGCAGTTGCGCAACTTCCAGTTTGCTTTGTCTGCGTGCAGTGGGAATTCAAAGAAGTTCGACCGTAGTTTCGACAGCAATAAATCGCTTTAACATGCGCGCATTTTAGCAAGCCTGTGGACCCGAAATGAAACCGGTAGGGAAGCGCATGTATGTATGTATATATGTACGTATGTATGTATGTATGTATGTATGTATGTATGTATGTATGTATGTATGTATGTATGTATGTATGTATGTATGTATGTATGTATGTATGTATGTATGTATGTATGTATGTGTGTGTATGTATGTATGTATGTATGTATGTATGTATGTATGTATGTATGTATGTGTATGTATGTATGTATGTATGTATGTATGTATGTATGTATGTATGTATGTATGTATGTATGTATGTATGTACGTCTGTAGGTATGTGTGTGTGTATGCATATATGTATGTATGTATTTGTGTGTATGTATTATGTATGTATGTATTACGTACGTACGTATTTCCATCGTCAACCATCGGCGTGCATTCCGAGTTGTGGTGACACTCAGAGAGCCTGACCCAGCCGGTAGCATAACGATATGTGGACGGAGGGTATCACAAATGGCGTACCCTCGTGACGTACGACATACTAGTACATTCTGCCACATGGTTTCCGCTCTTAAAATGTCATTCCGTTTTGCGGTACGCGGGTAAATGTAATTCCATTTACGCCCATAAGAATAGTGGGGCCGTCCTTGCGCCGATTTTTCACGACACTCAAATTCTGAACAGCGTTATGTGTAGATTTCTTGCAACTTCGACCCATATCAGATGGTATATGGAAATTGCGGAGACAGGTCACTCACGGCCTTGTGTGAAGTGTACGTTACACCGCGCAGGTTGCCGCGAAACTCGTGATCACTGATTGGCATTACAGAGAGAAATGTGGAAGGTCCGGGTGAAAATTTATTGTAGCCGCTAAGTGATGTGTGACTGTCAGTGAATTGATTTGCACGAAATTCGCGCTTGCTGGACAACTTTTCATTAAAAAAACTCACACGGAATGTCATGAAGGCAGACGTTTTAGTTGCTGGTGTTAGGTGAAAGACAGACGGACAGGGTCTCCACATAAGGCGTTCTGTTTTTTACTGTAAGAACATCTAATAGTGGGAGAAGGCGAAACAGCGCCAGACAGACAGAAATACACGAAGACAAGGGAAACGGGGAACAGATGTCTTCCTGAGCAAACAGTCAACTCACTTCCTGCACGTTATGAAACATGGCTGTTAAGTACCTTGTTGACAACAGCCGTCTTCGTACCGCAGTCCCAAGCTAAATTAATCCACTACACGTCCTCGTATCCTGTTTCATTAAGATTAATTTTAATATTATCCTCCCTTCTACACCTGGGTCTTCCAAATGGTCTCTTTTTTATCACGTTTATGAACCTAAACCTGCAAACATTTGTGTTCACTCGCGACATGTGCCTCATGCCCGTCCGTCCGTTACCCTTGTTTTGACCACGTGAATATTATTTCGTGAGAAGAACCAATCACGAAGCTCCGCATTATTCAGTATTCTCCAATGTCCTCTTGCCTCCTCCTCCTCCTAAGCCCCAAACTGTCTCCCTCAGCACCCTACTCGCAACCGCCCTCAGCCTGTGCTGTCCCATGAATGTGAGAGGGCAATTTCAGAGCCACATAAAGCAACAGGCAACATTATAGTTCCTTATGTGTTAAGTTTTATGTGCGAAAGCAAACAGGAAGACATCCTGGGCCAGATGGCAGCGACATGCCGTCAGTTTAGGCTGTTCTTAATTTCGTCGTGAATACGTGTCTGATTTGCTGGCGGTGTTCCCAGATGTTACCAGTTCGCCAGACTTTGCAATTCAGTAGCTGTCTTTATGTTGGGATTTTGTTCTGCATTCTGTGCGCAGTGCGTGGAGATGCGCGTGGTTTACTGCTAGACAGCCCTCCGTCCTAGTGTGTAATGAGGCTCTCTGTTTTCTCTCTCATTATGCCTGTTTCCACCCAATAAATTAACATAATCGGCTTACGGCATGAGCTGGTGTGTTCAGTTTGGTGTCAACCCCGCAGGTTTGCTCGAGTCTTTCTAATGCCAAGCTGAAAGCAGAGCGCTGTCCCAGTCGGCCACTGAACCAGGAACCTGCAGGCCGTCGCACGTGGCGTCGGATAGTAATGGTAGTTGCCAAAGTGACGTGTAGTCAACGTTACTTTCAATTCGAAATTCAGGCGATGCCATGGCTATGGCGGTTATTCTCCGGCCTTCACTGCGGAGACCTGGGTTCGATTCTAGACCAGTCCGTGTGGGATTTATAGTGGACAAAGTGACAACGGGACAGGTTTCTCTCGGCGTGCTTCGGTTTTCTCCTGTCAGCGCCATTTCACCAATGCTCCATACCCATTCAGTCACGTGTCACAGACGCGATAGAACCTTAGCAGTTGACGGCGTCTTTAAATCACGCTCTGCAAGAGGCGTTCTGCACGGTCAATGCAGTTGTCCGTTCCGTTTCAGTCTCAGTGCATTTCCGTTTGGAAAGAGCGGTGTGTTTACACGATTCAAGTCAGTTCTCATTTGTGCGCAGTGAGATTCAGAGTGAAACATGCACGAAGAAGTTCTTATTTCGCTTGCCTTGGCTTCAACATAAAAAAAGGAGGGGAAAAAGCCAAATTGAGTGCGGACTGGTATCTTAAAAGGCAGTCACTATCTCACGTGCGCTTGCTACAAGAAATGAAACAACCACAACGACACGAGGAGGGACTGTAGGCACCGCCAGTCCCCGCACCACTGCGCTCTGATTCTCCAGTTTACACTCTTTGTTGTGGGCAGAACGGGAACTTTTGTTTTTCCATAAAACACTGTTTTGTGGCATTTGGGTCATATTCACTATACTTTGCTACCAACATCTTGTAAGCGTTTTCTCTTCTAGCTGTGTTGTGATGCTGCGGGTCAGTCTTCTTCCATAAGCATGGAAAACTACGATATATTTCAATAAAACCGGTAATGAAATCGTGATCTTTCGACATCGTTTAACATGTACTCTCCGCGTTTCTCTATTCAACTGAGGCACGAACGGACACGACTGTGTGCACGGTCATTTACCGGACAACCGATGTGACAACTCCGGGCTGACCCGTGGAGCCACGTATCAGTTTCATCCGCTTACATGTACGTTTAACTGATACGTAAACAGAAACGGAGACTGAACTGACCGTGTCAGAGGCCCCCAAAACGTACGAAATTTGAGGGCTGTGGTTCGCATGCCTTCACAAAGTACGTCCGTGCCTCTCCTTGTGACCACATGAAGTCGTGCGTTATACGCCTGCAATCATTATAGCAGATGTCCCTTTATGTCCCGGGGTTTATACGGTTGCGTCTGTCGGCCCACGGGACTGCTTATTGCGTCCCTCTGTTCTGTGAACTCATGGCTTCAGCCGACCGCAGTGGCCAGCTCCGTTCTAATGTGGACACTTGTGGCGTATGTTGTTTTGTTGCTTTGACATCGGGCGTGTGTAATTGGGGCTTATTGTGTTAAGTGGGTCCGGGGGCTTACTGCGAGGTCTTGCAGTAGTCTGAACGTTACTCTGTGGGCAGGCTGCAATCCCATACGATTTTCACTTTCAACTTGGATTTTACGTGCAGCTACATGTTTCGTTCTCTGTTTCTTATTTATTTATTTATTTATTTATTTATTTATCTCTCTGTCTAGCTGTCTGTCTATATGTGTACTTAGTGTGTTGGTTCCGTATGATTTTCTTGCTAACTCTCTATTCATTCTTCTATTTATTCCATTTCTTTACTTGCTTTATTTAGGTACGTCCGTCCTTGCGCCTATCTGACTTGTCAGAGGAAACCCTGTGTGGACCGCGCCCGTCATTTCCATGTGTCAGTCTGTGACCCAGTGTCAGCCACCAACGCAGTCACCATTTGCAGTCCTGTTGTTTTTCTTTCCTGCGCCGCGCGTTATCGGCAGACGTTCCAGCAAGACCAGTGGTAGCGACGTCCATCAGGACGTGTCCTGCTGTAAGCGTGTTGCGGTCAGTCACTGTCTCTGCAGAGAGCTGCTGCTTGCAGAGTAACAAGCCGAGATTCGAATCAGGTTTCTGTGCCTTTGACATGCGAAGCAACAATGTTATCCACTGCTCAGTGATGCTAAATGTAACAATGAGCGACGCAGCCGGTTCGAATCACGGCACTGCCATCTGTCCGCAGTACCTCAAGGCGAGCGAAGGTTTATTCCGGTACGGTTGGGAGGGGGGGGGGAGGCTTCTGGCGAAACGTCGGACGTCAGTCAGTTGCATGGCCAGCATCCAAACTCCATCGTTTCATTGCGGAAGACCGGGAAGGTGCCGAAAAAGCGACGCGTACTTATCACCCTGTGCATTGCTCACAGTCGCGTAATCACATCCCTTTTGACCGCACATAACCTTAGTAGCTGATAGAGCTCTGTTAAGCCATGAAGGCTGAGTATTTACTGTACGTACCACCAGGTTTAACATTCACAAACACTACGTTCTGCCCACACAGTGTATTTATGTGTTTTGTGTGGATCTCAGAACAAACAGCGATTATTTCCCTATACAGCATTGACTGACTGGTTTGTATAACCGAGACGGAGTGTGTTTACTGCGCGGTACGGGCTGAATATTTAAGTGTAATTCGGGTTAATTTCCGTCTTAAAGTGTAAAAAAGCCAATGATGATTGTAGTGTGGAACTTGTTGGACTGAAGGCGTGGCACCTGTTGATAAGGCTGCTGGGCGTGCCTGTTGATTGTGAACAGGTGAGCAGGTGAACAGGTTCCCGTCACGCTGCGGCCGATCGACCATAAGAAACGCAGCCATGAAACATAACGCTGATTCGTGTAACTCTCGTTCAGTGTTCAGAGCACTGCCATGCCTGTGCAAGAGACAGATGTCTGTTAAATATTGCAGTCGCGGGAGTGCTGCGTAAAGTCGAGTCCTGACCAGTTGCTTGTCTCCGGCAGGCCGAGTGCCGAGTGCCGAGTTGCCGGCGTGTCAGACTCCGGCGCTCAGGTCTTAAAGCAGTGAGAGTTTCACGTCACTGAATTTTTCCCTCCGGTGGATAAACGCCATCGTGCCAATTAACGCATGATACTTACCGACTATGAAGTGCCGTCACACGCAGTATTCCGACTGTTCCCTATGTAATTCCGCAATGTGATTTTATTAAGCATGACACCACGCAGTCTGGTAGGTGGTACCAGTGTGTCGGAGGCATGTACTGCTCCCATCTTCAGGGTGTGAGACAGTATATTTCGCAGCATATCACGCTGTAAATATTCGCCTCCTCGCCAAGCATTTTGTGCCCTACTCAGTGTGTGTTAAAGTTCAAAATTGCTGCATGTAGGCTAATCAAAATGCTGCCGGAATTTACGTGCTGTCTGTGTGGCGGTTTCAAGCAATTGTGCTTGTTAAATGTGAAACTACAATTGCTTGAAATTATCGCAATGATTTTAATGCTAAAATGGTAAATTTCGTGCACTTAAATTTCCAGCAGCTACAGTTTATTGCTTGAAACCCAGTGCACTCATTTGCCTTTTCTCATATCGAGTTTCATGCAAATGCAGCTTTATGTCGCGTTTAAATTAATTGCTTGCAACCAGTTTCATCAGTGTGCGTGTCGCCTGTGGCGCTAGGGCGAGGGAGGCAATCCGTTGTTAAAATTGTGAAAGTTGTTTTTGCCGGGGGTGTCTCAGTGGCCTGCAGCCGATCAATACGGTGGAAGCAGCACAGTGCCGGGGGCATCCCAAACCCCTCTTGAGCGAACTTTGCTCCAAGGTAAGGAGGGTCGCTGCGATCGGTTAGCCGCTGCGCTGCGGTTCTGATATCATTAGGACTCACTCACTCACTCACTCACAATCTGCATCACGCTGCCTTATTTAACTACTTCGCAGTGCGCGGGTTTAGGTTCCTGTCGCACGCAGGTGTTACACTCCTGTGCGCACGAAGCATACATTGCTGACTGGTCAGCTCTGTAGCATTGGTTCGCTTGTTTGTTTCTTTAACCCTTCAGTGACAGTGGGACTTAAATTCCAGCTACTGCCCAAGACAGAAGGGTTTTAATTTTGTAGTACCTTTAAATGCATTCAGGACGGTATGAGGCACCGAGGCTGGCGGCACGTGAGAAATTAAAGGTCTGTACACTGCACCGAGGGCGTTGAAGTATTAGCGACCTTGTAATAGCTGATGTCACTTTTTGTATCCGATTTTTTACACGTTTTCTCCCAGATAATTTCCTGAATTCGTCCCTGCATTCTGCTGTTGAGAGCCCACCTAGTCAGGAAATCCCCCCGCATCTTATGCAACCCGGAAGTTCATTATTGTAGTCTGCATGCATTGCACGTTTCTAATTCACGAAACGTCGACTTTTCTAGGAAGTCGCCACGTGACGGTTTTGTTTCTCACAATAGCGCTGGGGGACTATTACGCCGTGTTGATTGGTCAATACCGACGTTTCGTAAAAGCTTGTCTCCATCTGCAGGGTTCGAGACGTTCGTGGGCCCTGAATACGGAGGTATGCGATCGCCTGAAGCGTCGGTAACTCGTTAGCATTCAGTGTGTCACAAACGACTGCACACTGCGTTCAGCTTCTAATTCTGCGCTACAGGAGTGTGCGCAGTCGACGTTACGCCACTGATCATCTGACAGTCGAGATTATGTGATGTTCTTTGCCCAGTGTCACAGCGAACGCCGAAGCAATGCTGTACCAAAGGCACTCCGGCCGTTGACGCCAGCTGTCTAACGTAGAAGCAGACACTGATTGCATTATATCTGTTCGGGGCTTCTCTGCACTCTTCGTACAGCGCACAGCGCAACTTCGAGTCCCGTTACAAGTCCTTTTGAAGTCAGAAAAGAATCAGTGCCGTCGGATGTTCCTCTTTGCCAGCTTTCTCTTGAGGTAGTTGTGTCAGCTATGTTGAAATATTCTGCTTTTAGACATTATGACAGTTGGTATTGATTCAGTGACAGCTGGCGTGCGACTGACGTCGTCAGGGGTCAGTAGTCCGGGAATTTATTGTCCATGCCGAATGTTCATGCAAGGGTGGCGCAAGTCCATATCGCCGTGTACCTGTACCGCTGTATAGCTTTATTCAGCTTTGGGAAAGGTTGAAAAGTAAAGTTGTCCCTATCCGCCAATTAAGGCATATAGGGGAAGTAGAGGTATAGCTCCACTCATTCTTAAATTCTATACTGGGTGGAGATGACCGTTCAACTTGACACACGGCCGCTTCCCACCGTGGAAGCAATCGCCTGTACCCATTGAGTAGAAGGACGCGTGGGCCCCACATGAGGTATGGACGATTTGGAAAGGTTAAAAATTGTTGCCTCTTCGTGGAGTCGAACCCGGCATGGTGCAACCCATAGCCTAGTCACTGTGGTTCTGTCTTTATTTCTTGATGAGTTGTGCCTGCCACAGACAGTGAAAACCTGACAGTGTCTTCCGTTTATTGCATACACGTTCCTCAGCATTTTGCTACCTGACACGCCACAGTGGTTACGTCTATCCTCGGGGAGACAGAAGGACTTCACACGCACACGCAAAGACTCGGAATTGTTGCCTACGAATTGTAGTTTCGGCTTTTGATTATCAAGTGACAGCACACAAAGGCATAAAAATTCCGAATTCCTAAAATATTATTAAATTAAAAACATCTAGAACGGCAGAAAATCAAATTTTAAGGGAGGAACACGTTGTGCGATGTGACCACATAGAGCTTGGTTAGCAAAGTGGCAAAAATAATGGGGCGAGAAGCATCTACTTGCAGCAATGCGATGAGCAGCATCTCTTTCAATGTTGAAACATTTGCAACCGTACGCATTGTTAAAAACGTGAATTTGTTAGTGCTGTGACAAAGAGACGTGAGAAAACAGCGTGACAAGTCACCAGGCACTGCCGTCAGTATGGTGACCGTTTGAAAACAGTCGTGGGATTCAAAGATGCTCCAAAACCGCCCGATCTCCGTTTCCTAACACTGTGTGTGTCAGCCGACTTTAATGCTGACTTCACTGCAGTCCTTAGGTATTTAGAGAGTCGCATTGAGCTTCGTATTTTGAGCGAATAATTTCCGAAATTTCATTGCAGAACTCCTCTCAAAAGACTGCTTACGACGTGCACAGTGGAACTGTGCGGTTGTTGCAGGTGTCTGCCTGCAGTGGAACTGTGCGGTTGTTACAGGTGTCTGCCTGCAGTGTTGGTGTTTGTGCACAGTGGAACTGTGCGGTTGTTGCAGGTGTCTGCCTGCAGTGTTGGTGCTTGTGCTGATTACATAAGTTCGTGATGCTGACAAACATCTGTGTGCCATTTACGTACAATAAAGCAGCGGTGCACAACGCCGGGGCGCCAGATCTCCGTCGTGACTAAATGTTATACGGTGGCGCCTAATACCGTGTCTGTGGGCCCCAGTATGGCACGTGTACCATGTCACCCTTCTGGTGCCTAGAAATTTGAGGTGGTTCCTGGATTTTTCGAAAATTTGTGCACCTCTGCAACGGGGGTGTAAATTCTATTTGCGATTTGACGTGGGAAAATTTGTTAGTGTCATAAAATTATAAGACAGTCCATTGTGATGCCACTTCCTCCATTTCAGTCCCAAGCAGTTCCCTCAGCACCACATCGTCAGACACCCCCAGCCTGGTTGCTTCTCTTGAAATGAGAGACCAATTGTCACACTCGTGTGGAACACAGAGCCTGTACAAGACAGTTTCTTTTTTCTCCATTTCTGCTGTACTCTACTCTGCACTAATTATTACTTATTTGCCCTATCTCTCAACACCTCACCCTTCGGAGTGGGTCATTATGGGACAAATATGGGGCAGTAATGATGATTGAATTGCGCATGTTGACAAAAAGTTGTCGGGGCTAAATTTAAGGTGCCTTGGACATGGTCTGGAGGGCTCAGCACAAATACGAAAAGTCTGTCGGGGGAGATTCGAACCCTGAATCTCCTGCAGCAGTCCTTTGTACAGGAGGTCTCCTTACGAAGCAGCATGCGGTACCAGGCCCCAGTGGGTCTCTCTGTGGGCAGCTGCTAAATAAATTACAAATTTCAAACCATTCAGGACTCCCGCTTCTAGTCTCTTGCAGGTTTTCATTGCCCTGTAGGGAATCTATTTTCCTTGGTAATAAAAACCGACTACCCCTTGGCACTTCGAACGCCCCCCCCCCCCCCCCCATTTATCTGAGAGCGCTAACCCCTGACCCAAGTCGCATGACCCCCACTTACCCTCTGTAACATCAACCAATAACCTACTCATGCGTCCATTTGACCTTGTGATGTTCGATTTATACAGGATGGGTCGTATTGAACGCAGGAGGGGTGTTGGGGAGAGTCAGAAGCGGTTTGACGGTGGGACTGTGCACAGCTCCAGGGGTTACATCACAGTTACAGCTACTGCTGGACCAGGGATAGCTCAGTTGGTATAGTCACTGAATAGGCGACGACTTCCGGTTCGTTTCCCGGCAGGCAAGGGAGATTTTTTTACAGCCCGGTTGTGGGGTGAACCCAGCCCCCTGTTCAGTGGCTACCGGATGCCCTGGCCCCGGCGGTAAGGCGGCGGGGGCCTGAAGCTGACCACTCGCCTCCATCGAGTGCCGAGGTTAAGAACAAGTGCAGCTGTACCTCCAACCCATACGCTTTTGTCGCGTACACTGGGACACCTGTACCTCTGTGTTTTTCATGGAATGCAGCTGAAGCGGTCCACTTTGACCTCTGAACTTTCTGTCTTCAGTTCCCAGCCGCCAGTTCCATAGTTCCGCTCAGTTACTCCGCGGAGTCAACCACAGAGAGGCACCGGCCTCTGTTTTTTTCCCCCTCCAAACCTGTCTAATTCAAAATTATTTTTTCCTCCAGTTCGAAGGCAGGTGACTGTAATTTTGCCTGTTGTTTTGTATCGGTGTGAAACTTGGTCTCTCACATGGAGGGAAGAACACAGGCCCGGGGATGTTCGGCAGCAGGGTGCTGAGGAAGACATTTGGGGCTAAGAGGACTGAGGTAACAGGAGACTGGAGAAGACTGCACAACGAGGAGCGTGATGATGTGTAGGCCTGCTGCACACCAGCCATTATGCCAATGATCGAATCAAGGGGGTGAGATGGGCGGAGCATGTTGCACGTATGGGGGAAGGGGAAATGCACACTCGCTTTTAGTTGGAAAACATGAAGCAAGGCGACAACTTGGAAAGCTTAAGTGCGCATGGGAGGATAATATTAAAAATTATTTTAAAGGACTGGAATGAGGGAGCATGCTGCGTCACGCGGCTCCGGGTATGGACGAACGTTGACCTGTTTTGAACGCTGTAGCAGACGTTCAAATTCCATAAAATCGGCGGCGCGGGCAGGCGACAGTACAGTGCGCGCTGAGGTCCTTGTGGTTATTAATTGTGCATATAAGTTTTGTTTGTTACCAGCACCTGCACCATAGCAACATCACAGTTCTTCAGAATGGCCTGACGTCACTCACTTCTCAAACTCCTTTCAAGACATTTTCCGTCGTTCGAAGATTAAAACCACTACGTTTCGGAAGAGACTTCTTCCTTCCTCAGGTGATACTAATAAAAATGCAACCATGAGAGATGCCAAGCTTGGTATCTCTCATGGTTGGTCTGATGTGGATTATATGTTAGGGCCAGCATGTGGTGTCTGGGTTTTTATTACTATAACCCGAGGAAGGAAGAAGTCTCTTCCGAAACGTAGTGGTTTTAATCTTTGAACGATGGGAAAAGTCTTGAAAGAAGTTCGTGAAGTAACGCACAATAGTTATATATGCTCCTACATGTTCCGGCTGAACTACTCGGCCATCATAAGGGAGTCATCTGCTGTAGACATAAGCAGCGTGCAGCGTGTCATTATGGTAAAATACACGTCAATTATAATTGTAATCACTGATTTTTTATGTAGTTTGCGTATGATAAAATCAGTATGTTGGTGCCTAAAGTTCAATTAAGTGTAAGAAATACGTGATCTAAAATAAACTCTTTCCAAACATCTGGTTCGTGATCATTTCCAACTGTGTGGGGCAGAAATCCCTGGCTGTGGTCCGCGGTGTGTATTCCCTACTTGGAAACTGTAACAAAATGAGTTACAATACATGTATATTTAACCATTCTGTGACACACTGCACGCTGCCTGCGTCTGTAGAAGGTGACTTGCTGATGGATGATTACTTCAGCCGAAACATGTAGCAGCATGTATAATTATTGTGTATTGGTTGGTAACAAATGAAACTCGTATATACAAAACTGCACGAAAAATGTATTATCTTAGATTATTAATTGTATTTGGAATAAGCAGTCATTGCTTCAACAGTGGAAGGGGTCTGTCATTGTAACTGTATACAAGGAGGCGATGAAACCGCCTGCAGTTCACATCTCGCTCTTGTGATGAATTACACACGAAACTTTATCCAAAATTCTTGTCGCAATGTTGGCTTCGTATTTACAAGAACTGATTGGGTATCGTCATCACTGCATGTTCTGACGTAATACAGCAACTGCCGATCGTTCTGCGCCCGTCAAATACCTGCGAAAGGGAAATAACGTGGGACAGTGCATCAGCTGTTACCGCTACGATAGACGGCCCGTTGTGATTGAGACGGACAGACTGAATCGTGAAGGCAACAGTTTCGGCATAAGTTCAATAAGCCGTCGTCAGGCAAAGTTAGAGTAACAAATAATGGTTATCGTGTTTAATGTAACTTACATGAAGGCTGTTTGGTGCTTTATTGTCTTCTCATGACGGCGTTTGTACTTATGCCGGAACATGTCGCGCACTAAAGTTACACAACAATACAGCAAAACTTGATTGTTACTTATGGCATTCAGCCCTCTACTCCGGGCATCAGCTATTTGTAGACTTCAAGAAATCCTGCGATCTTGTGGAGGGACTTGCATAATGTTCTGATTGAGCGGGGCACCGGTGAAATTAGTTATCTTAACTGAAAACTGCTGAAGCGAAGGCTAATTGTAGCGAAGTCCGAACAGACAAACATTTGTCTGACACCTTACCCGTTTAGAATGAACTAACACAAGGAGATGCTTCAGCGTCATTCCTTTTGGAGTTTGCCTTAGAAAATGAAATTTGTGAAGTCTGAAGAAAATCAGGATGGATGTCATGATAATATTAAACTGGATGTGAGTTTTGAGGTTTCCACATCGCTGTAATTGAGGTTTCCGTTCTGGGACGCGACGCTCCGTCGTCGGTTGAGAGCTAGCCGACGTTTCGGGTGAACGTATTGCCTTTATCTCCAAGGTCGAGCGTCTCCAAGACGAAATTGTTTGGGCTGCTTGTTCCTTGAAAAGGAGGGTACTGTCTTCGTTCGAAACGTCCGGAGTTACTCGTCCAACGACTCTGCATTACATCCCAGAAAACCGGAAGTTTCAGCAGCACCGCTGTGCGGAGCTCAAGTCTCTCATTAAATCTGCGTTTTTCATCTGATTAACAGTTGAGTGTGTAGGCTGGCACGCCTAATCATTTTACTGCGGGGCCGAAAGTTGACGTGGTTACTGCGTCGTGTGAATTGCGACATGATGCTATATACTGGGGGGCAGGAGATAAGTGTGATGATGCAATGGGCGGTGCGTGTGGCCTGTGTGAGGGAAAAGAGACGTACAGACAGAGTTTTGGTGGGGAAACCTGAAGGACAGAGACCACGTGGGAGATGTAGGCATACATAGTAGCATAATGCAGTATTAAAGTGAATTCCAGTGTTGTTAGTTTGGAGGTTGTGGGATACATTATCTGGCTGTCGATAACGGCCACTTACGAACTGCTGTCAACACGATAATGAACTTTGTGGTTCCATAAGACGCGGGCAACTTGTTGACTACCGAAGGAAAGCTACCTTCCGAGGAAGCGAAACAGGAAGACTCACTTGGCATGACTGAGGCTGTAAACAGGCACCGTGCTGCGTGCGGAAGGGCTGACGAGTCATACCGAAACCCTCTTACCTGCCACCTGACAAAACAAACAGTGACAGTAACAGATCAGACAACACAGTGTGCGCGTCTCTTGGTCTTCCGCGTTAGCAGCAAAACACAGGCCCGAGGGTGTTCAAGGGCCGGGTGCTGAGGAAGATATTAGGGCTAAGAGGGCTGAGTTCATAGGGGACTGGAGAAGACTGCATAGTGAGGAGCTTCATGATTCGTACTCTTACCAGACGTTCTACGGCGACAGGTGACCTGTCTTAAGCTGGACAAAATGTGTGGGGCATATAGCATGCATGTTTGAGAGGAGAATGATTGTGGGGGTTTACTGGAGAAGCCTGAAGGAAATGGGCGCCTTAGAAGACCAAGGTGTAGATGGGAGAATAATATTAAATTGTATCTTAAATAAGCGGGACTGAGTTCCGTGGCCTGGGCTCTTGTGGCTTAGACAAGGGAGAAGTTACGGGCTTTTGTGAATCGGTAATGAACATGGTTTCCAAAAGGTGTGGGGCATTCCACAACAACGAGGCATTACACAACAATGAGGCAGTGCATCAGCTATTTATAGACTTCAAGAAAGCCTATGATTCAGTTAGGAGGGAGGTCTTGTATAATATTCTCATTGAGTTCGGTATCCCCATGAAACTAGTAAGGTTAATAAAAATGTGCCTAAGTGAAACATATAGCAGAGTTCGGGTAGGCAAACATCTGTCTGACACGTTTCCTATTAAGAATGGCTTGAAACAAGGAGATGCTCTGTCGCCATTGCTTTTCAACTTTGCTTTAGAATATGCCATTAGGAGGGTTCAGGCAAACCAGGAGGGCTTGAAATTGAATGGTACACATCAGTTTCTGGTTTATGCTGATGATGTTAATATAGTGGGTGGAAGCATACATAGAATAAAGAAAAATGCAGAAGATTTAATTATTACTAGTAAGGAGACTGGTCTAGAAGTAAATGATGAGAAAACTAAGTACATGGTCATGTCTCGAAATCAGAATGCAGGACACAATCACAACATAATTATAGATAATAAATCCTTTGAAAGGGTGGAAGAATTCAAATATTTGGGAGCAACCCTAAGGAATCGAAACTCCATTCATGAAGAAATTAAGAGCAGATTGAAGTCGGGGAATGCTTTCTATCATTCGGTGCAGAATCTTTTGTCTTCCAGGTTACTATCCAAAAACACAAAGATTAGGGTATACAGAACTATAATTTTACCTGTTGTTCTGTATGGATGTGAAACTTGGTCTCTCATACTGAGGGAGGAACAAAGACTGAGGGTGTTCGAGAATAGGGTGCTGAGGAGGATATTTGGGCCTAAGAGGGACGAGGCGACGGGGGATTGGAGAAGACTACATAACGAGGAACTTAATGACCTGTACTCATCACCAAATATTATTCGGGTAATCAAATCGAGAAGACTGAGATGGGCGGGGCATGTGGCACGTATGGGGGAGGAGAGAGGTGCATAACGGATTTTGGTGGGGAGACCCGAGGGAAGGCGACCACTTGGGAGACCCAGGCGTAGATGTGAGGATAATATTAAGATGGATATTCGGGAAGTGGGATGTGGGGGCATGAAGTGGATTGAGCTGGCTCAGGATAGGGACAGGTGGCGGGCTCTTGTGAATGCGGTAGCGAACCTTCGGGTTCCATAAAATGCAGGGAATTTCTTGACTAGCTGAGAAACTGTTAGCTTCTCAAGAAGTCCTTTGCTCCATGGAGTTAGTTAGTTAGTGGGGCATTCCTTGACAAGCTAAGCTGCTAGCTTGTGAAGAGGCCTGTGTTGCACGCAGTTAGTTGTCTAGTTACTGCGCTGGACGGTCAGTTATGCGAACGCATGACTTCTTCAGTTCGTACACAGCAGCACCGCTATAGAGAAGGCTCCGTACGGTGTGTAATGACTGTGTCGTCGGACGAACTTGCAGGACTGATGAAGCGATTACGGGGCCACAAAAGGTGAGTGAGGTTTGCGGTGAGCACGAGTGACTTAGGCCCACATTAATATAAACTCCGCATAATGGCTTTAGGAAGCCGCTTCGGACTTGCATTGGCCCTTCGCGTAACGAGATCCCCTCGAGTGTGAGTTAGGCAGCCCGCACGTTTCTCGGTGTGTAATTACGTCTGCGTGGCGTTTTTTGCCTGTTAAGGCTCAGTGACTGTCGTCGTCGTTGTGTGCTGCGCGAACTGTGTGCGTGCATGCGTGTGTGTGTGTGTGTGTGTGTGTGTGTGTGTGTGTGTGTGTGTGTGTGTGTGTGTAATTGATTCTGCTAAAAACTCATTAAATGAATACTAACAGAAACTTCGTAACAACAGTCCGCCATTTCTGCAAATCCTCGGAAACAAGAACGGCACTGTGCTGCCGCTCCAGTTACCAACATCATGCACCCACAACAGGGGGAAGGGGTGTGCCATTTAGTGTCACGTTTTTATTACAGCTTCCCACAATTCGACTCTTATCATGCGTGAAGTTTCGGCAGTCTTGTGAAGAAACAAACCAGTATTTTATCTCAGAAATTCCAACAGATGCTACTGCAACAAACCGGACAAACTTCTTGGTTTGTCAGATATGTACGTACAGGGTGATTGCAAATTGAGTTCGTAAAGTTAAGTAGGTGTGCAGTATATCCAAAGCATAGCGCTGTATTATTGTAATTCTTGTACCATTTTAAAGCAAATGCAACCTGGAGTGCAGAAATTCTTCAGAGATGTGGTAGACAACTCAATGTTCTAGGCGCCAAAGGCGTGCCGTGGCGCTAGTTCCATACCGAGGACCCACAAATATAAAGCGTCACCATACAAAATTTAGTTTTCCGGGAATTGTGCACGCCTGCCATACGGTACCCTCAGTGACACACTGCAACTCAGACCCCACAGTTTTGTACACAGTTCTGCGACCTGGAAGACAGACTCAACGCTGTCCCGTAAGGATTGACTGTAACCAGGGGCAGAAGTGTTTCGAATATGTCGTTCCAGTTCACTGAGTCTTCTTGGTTTTCATAGCTAAACTTCGTCTGTGGCCCAGCACCACGAGAATAAACCACATAGAATAAGACTGGGGACTTCTGTTGGTCCTGGACGCCTAATCCACTGACCAGGAAAATGGTTGTCAAACCATGCACGGACAGAAATTGAAAAAAAATGTGGTGATGCTCCGTCCTGCATGTAATGCAGTTATTCACAGTTATCCCACTGAGAAAGAATGGGCACTCCTTTAGGAGATAGAATGAAGTGAATTTGTGTAGTTACTTTACGATCACCCTGTATAATATAGACTGCTGTGCGGTGCTATTCTCTGGCCGCTTTGCTTTTCTAATTTGTCTAACGACGCTGCCGGTTGCTTACAGTATGCGGTACAGTTTCAGTAACGAATCACTGTGCAGCATTGGTGGAATGGTGCCGACACCACGAAGTATTTCGTGATAAACCTGTCCCAGTGCCACCTTTTCCACCACAAATCCCACATGGACTGACCTGGGATCGAGCCCCGGTTCGCGATTAGACGCTGGCGAAAACCGCCCTAAGCCACGGCACGGCGTGAGATGAGAAGAGCTGAGCCTGAAGAAGTTAAAGCTGGGCAGTATGCGTCGTGTCGTGACGCTGCTCCTGTTTAGGCGTAATAGGCAGAAATGGTTATTTTCATATCGCATGGAACAGATCTAAGTTTGAATCTGCTCTGAAGATATCAGTTGAATGGAGGTTGATGTCACGGGGAGCTGTATTTCTGCCACGTCTTATTCTGGCAGTATTTATATAGCAGTAGGTGGGAAATTTGATTTAGAATGCTATAAATTGCAATGAAAAGCTGACGTGTGTAAGCCCGTTGAGGTGCAACTTTGGACGCCTTCCAGTCCCCTACATACGCGCTCACTCGTGTTTCTCTTAGTTAAGGAATCTAAAGTGTTCTAAGGAGCTGCGTCTCTCACGCGCTGTGCGTGAGAGACGCAGTGCCGCTGTTACTCTGGGCGGCAGCGCCCTGTGCAGAGCGAGATTTCAGCGTGTCTCAGCGGTGTTGCTGCAGTGCTCGACATTTGACACGGAAGACGAAGGCGCTAGGATCCTTCGAAACGTCTGCATCGTCACTGTCACGTCAGCCGCCTCTCTTAGCGATTTTAGAGCTCGCTCAGTTCTGAATTTCACTTCTCAACATTCGTAAGTCACAAAACTTCGTTAATCCTGACAGATCCTAAAGACGAAAGATTTTTATGCTGCGCTGATTGACGGATGGCAATTGGGTGAGACCCAAACATGCGTGTCTTGGGTGGGATTCGATCGATGGACCTCTGTTTGCTCAACCGAATATCAACTTGCGCTGTCACTTATGGCCATCATAGTTATTATACCAGGTCTCGTCTGGGATATCCCCTTGTGTGAGACACAGCTGACTTGCCCGACGTTTCAGTCGCTGGAATGTTTCCAGTTCTATGCAATGTTGCTCCATTAAACTGACAGTCCTAACCACTTCTATTTTCACAATTTAAACACAATATATACCGGTCTAAGTTTCAATAAACCACCTGAAGGCGACTGCAACCACTTTCGAAACGTCTTGTGTATCAAATAACTTAGTTCCGTAAAAGTACAGTGCCGAGCGTAATATTTATCCGTGATTTGTGGCTTCCGCCGCGATGCTGATGAGATCTGCGTTCTTCTGCGATATCACGCAGCGTTGAGTGGTAATCCTTTACCGACGTTTCGGGACAACGTATCGGTCCCATGTTGAACGGTCAAGAAGGCCAAGAATGACTTCTTGACCCTTGAAGATGGGACCGATACGTTGTCCCGAAACGTCGGTAAAGGATTGTCATTCTACGCTGCGTAATTCTGAAAAAACCGTCGTTTCAGTAACGTCGCAGTCACTGTGAAGTCATCCCGTTCAATGAAGCTGCCATTCGCAACCGATTCTCCATTTAGGTACGCCCTATCCTCCAGCGTCAACATGCTCTTCAGAGTGCGTCGTCTTTGAATCAGACTGATTTCCCGACATTTTCCTTCCGCTATACAAACTGCACGTTCTTAAAGGTCGCCGGTCTGACTGTTTTAATAAGTTCTGTAACAACGGTTTGTGGCATAAATAAATACATAAATAAATATAACCAATTCCACGCAGCGGGGCCCATCTTGAGAGGCTAACACAAATTCGCGTTGAAGCACAAAAACATGGGAAATTTGCTTGAAAATTTAAATGAAAGGGTGTTAATGTAGGTAACTTCATTAACCACATTTGATACGACGTATTTCGAAATAAGTATGGCGATTTTTACTTGGGAAGGGGGGAATTATACTTTTCATGTTGACAGTTTGTTTATAAGCTAAGGTTGGCCCACGCACGACGCAAAGTCGTGTAGCGGATTGGTGATTTGGCTGTATTCACAATAACGTCGGCACTAGACGGCGTGAGCGGTTAGGCTCACGCCTCGACCGCCTTACCCCCGGAACGAGCTCGCGGTGAGCGTTGAATTGGAGGCTGGGTCCGGCCACAGAGCAGGTGTGCACGTGTTGGAGAAGAGAGAAGTCGCTAGCCCTGCAGGGAAGCACACGGCGATTTCTCGGACCTCGAGCCGGTGATTATTCGCTGTACCGAATGGAGTGTTTGAAATGGGAGGTGGGACAGCTTGCAATGCAAATTGCGGAGCCCCTCTGTGTATCTAGCTCTTGTAGTGTCCACAGTAACAGTTTGGATTGTGCTGTGGCACAGTACCGGCTGTGGGACTCTACTGCCATTGCGAACTTTGCCAGGCAGTAAACCGCAAGCCATGTGCTGTAGTGTTCAGCAGAGTAAGTAGAATTCTTGGATCCTAAACAAAATGTTCTCAAACAATTCCTACGCGAATAGTTTCTCAGTAGGAATTTTAGAAAGTATAAATCACTGAAAAAGATGTAAGTAATGGCTTCATGTATACACCGTCTGCTTGGGTTGGTCTTAGATTTAAATCTTGAAGGGCTAAAATTAACCCGAATTACACTTAAATATTCAGTCCGTACCGCGCAGTAAACACACTCCGGCTCGGTTATACAAACCAGTCAGTTAACGCTGTATAGGGAAATAATCGCTGTTTGTTCTGAGATCCACACAAAACACATAAATGCACTGTGTGGCCAGAACGTAGCATTTCTGAGTGTTAAACCTGGCGGTACGTACAGTAACCGCTGGGCTTTAGAGGGTCAGTACAGCCAAAAATAATACGTTATATAACCTGTGAATATATTTCATAAATTTACCACGAGTCGTTAAACCGCTGTGCCAGAAGCTTTCAACGTGGATCGAGTGAATAGTTCTGAGGTTTCGTGATGGCACAGCAGTACTGGTGCCAGCAGTGCCGTGCCACACACGGTACCCACCCCGCTGTCCGCACCGCTCCAAGGGTGGCTTGTACGTTGAAGGCTGCTTGTGATCTGAAACTGTAATCCGCAGTTAAGCCTACCAGAAGAACTACAGCGAGAATGCTTGATTGATTGGACGTCTTAGCACGAACTCGACTGCACATGCTGTATGACATTGTTGCGTCGCCTGATCAGACGTTCCGCGCCTCGTAAAGATTAAGTGAGTAGCCATCACAAGGTTCAGTGTAGCTGACAGATTCCACTGCGGTGTCGGCATTTTTCAGGGCAGTCCCAGAGCTCACTCGTGGATTTTCCGGTCTTGCATGAGTTTCAATATTCCTTCGTCGTAGAAATCCAACTGTTTCATTCTTAACAGGTTACGAATAGCAGTTTCCACTTCCTAATTTTCGTGAAGTGTGCCATGATATGACAAATCTATCAATGTGCTCGAATCATGTTCAAAGGCAATGATAATTTTTTTCAATAATGGGCTGCATTTGACGTTATAAAGTCTTCTAATTTAATTTCTGTGACCTGGGAAACGGACCTTACTGAGCATCTGTTGCCGGTATTGATGGTATTGCCATGTCTGCGTCTGGGCAGGTTTTATTGGTGGCGTGGGAAGGCAATTTGTAGCGACTGATTTGTTGGACTCTAGGCTGTTCAATAACGCTGTGTCGAGTGCTCTGTTAGAGTAAACTGAGCTGAGACAGATACGATAACATAAGCAGCAGATGCACGTTAGTGTATGAAAGTACGTTATACACGCTGTATACCTGCTACATGTGTCGGCCACTCATATGGCCATCCTCAGGGAGGTGCGTTATAAAGGATAGACACATCTAAGTATTACAGAAGTACTGGTAACAATGCACAGATGTAAAATATTAAAGTTTAAAAAGAGTGCGTGGTTTAAACTACATGCGAAAGACTAAGATACTGATAAAAATATTTGTGATAGAGTCTGATGGGTAACCAGTCTGATGGGTAACCAGTCTGATGGGTAACCAGTCTGATGGGTAACCAGTCTGATGGGTAACCAGTCTGATGGGTAACCAGTCTGATGGGTAACCAGTCTGATGGGTAACCAGTCCGATGGGTAACCAGTCCGATGGGTAACCAGTCTGATGGGTAACCAGTCTGATGGGTAACCAGTCTGATGGGTAACCAGTCTTATCACAGGTATTCTTACCTGTATTTTAGTCTTTAACGTGTAGTTCAAACAATGTGCTGGTTTTGAAATTTAATATATTACATCTGTGCATTGTTGCCAATACTTCAGCAATATTTCAATGTGTCTGTCCTTTGTAATGCACTTCCCTGAAGATGACCACGTGAGTGCCGACACGTGTGAGAGATATACGGTGTGTATAACATGCATTCATACGCGTATGTGCGTTTGTTGGCTTTATTACCACATCTGATTGTTCAGTTCGCGGTTGTGGATCGTTTAACGTTCAGCTGACACAGTTGGCATTCCTGAACATGTGGCAGAGGGCGGTGCTCGTTGTAAGACGTCTGCCCGAAACCAGTCGAACAGGACAGAGAGGAACCTCCGAGTAGCCAGCCGAGGATCAAACCGACTTTCCCCGCGTTACAAGACCTCGCATGGGGCCGGTATTGTGGGCTGACAGCCTGCGACACCGCTGCAGCTTTGCCACCATACCTGTAATAGGAATGGGACTGGCAGATTTACAGCATAGCGGCTTTACTGTGTCACGTTAATACTCCGCCTGCATTACTTCGCTCGCACAGAAGTACGGAAAATTTGTCTTTTAAGCCGCATTTTTTCTGACTACACCAGCATGTCTGTGTAAACCGTACGGATGGACCCAGGTGCGCTAAGTGACAGGAGAATCAACCGAGCTTTATAACGTCTGTACCTGCAGCGTCATTAGAACAGTCGTACTTACTAAATGCTTGATTGTGTTTTTCCTTACCCGAAGAAAAAAGTAGTGCTATCTCGCCGATTGTGTTTGGAGTTAGCCTTTACAGTCTGTCTGTCTGTCTGTCTGTCTGTCTGTCTGTCTGTACCACGCTTAATGTAAATTGGTCAAACTGGCACTACCTTATTTCCTTATTTCTAATACGCCCTTTTTTCACATCTTAAAATTTCTGAACCCTGTGTGCGTCTTAGTATGGCCCTTATTTGACGGTGTGTAAGAGTCGTTATCGAAAAACTGTTATGTGACTAACACCAGACGTGGGACAGTAAGCACACAGACAGCAACACGGGAGGTTACGTGAGAACTGCTCTGTATTTCCGTTGTTAAAAACGTCCTGTATATGCGACAGTGTTTTTGTTTGGTACACTCTTCTTTTTTATCTTGTCCTTCTGTGTGTGCTGTGTATGTGTGTTCGTGCTGGCCGGCCTTTCCGACTGTTCAGTCGGCGCGTAAGCAAGCAACAATTTAGTTTAACGTAGTTTAGTTTAATTTAATAGCTGATTTCCCAGTGGCCCCGGTCTAAGCCTTTTGCCTTCTGCTGTCCCACACCGCCCTAAAACCGCTGTCATGGGCTACAGTCCCGTTGGGATCTGCGCCTTTTCTCTTATTTCTTGTAGTTAGAGGATCCCAGAGTGGTCGATCCGCAGTCCAACAAGTCCTGCTGTCATATCGGTACACAAGATTTAGAACCCAGAAAAAGCTGTTGAGGGACCGGGGCCACATTGGTCTCCAGCGCTATTGAGAAAGGAACAGAGAATGCTAGACTAAACAAATGACGTCTGAATGTCTTTATTGGCTTTTCCGAATGTATGGGGTTCGCCTGGGGTGCGAGGGCCACAGTTTCCGAACCCAAGGACTAACGTTTATTATTTCCGTGTAATTGGTAGCAGTATTTCAGCTGAAAGCGCATGTGAAACCCACCAGATACTTCCAGACGCTGCGTTAAGTGAATCCTGTGTCAGACCCAATTACGTGAACAGAACAGGCGCAGCCAAGTGACTGAGTTCCGACGAGTGCTTCCATCCGCCTTTCCCCTGGAAGTCACAGTTCATGAGCTTCCTAACGCAGATCAAGTCGTTAGTTGCTGTGCTAGCCGTCAGCTGGTTTCGGCAATTTGTCGTGTCGCTGCGTACCTAACGGCTGCTGTTTGTTTGCATTTTGATATCTGTCGTTCGTGGCCAACACGGAGTGTGTTTTAGCCTTTCAAAGGGCAAGTGACAGCACTTTTCTCTCTACTGCCCGCGACATCTGAATGAGCACTGCTGCTGAGAAGTTCCCAGGTTTTGCATGTTTGTCTTTCAACTAAGAGTATCTTGTACACGAAGATGAGTATGGAGCATTGGTGGAATGATACTGACAGGGGAAAATCCAAGTACGGGGTGAAAGAACTGTCCCAGTGCCACTTGGCCCTCTACAAATGTCACATGGACTGGCCTGGGATGGAATTTGGGCCTCCGCTTGTGAGGTACCAAGGACCGACTGCCTGAGCCGTGGGGCCGCCCATTTAAAGACTGTGGCTAACCTTAAATGTATTTAAAGATTCAGTCCGTACCGCGCAGTAAACACACTCCGTCTCGGTTATACAAACCAGTCAGTTAATGCTGTATAGGGAAATAATCGCTGTTTGTTCTGAGATCCACACAAAACACATAAATACACTGTGTGGGCAGAACGTACAACTTTTTAATGTTAAACCTGGCGGTACATATAGTGACCACTGGACTTTAAAGGGCTGAGTGTTGTGTTGCTTCGTTTAGCCTGTGGAGGATACCGAAACGATGAAGATCAGACGAACAAAGAAACGAAGGCGCGGACCAAGATAGAAAGTACGACAATGCTGGTTGTAACAAGTGTGCTGATTAGCCTTGCCTGTGTGTTCAGCACGGCACTGCGAACGCTGGCAATGGTGAACCCGGCATATTGATCGCAGTGTTTCTCATACTGGTGGCGCTATTTCTCTGGGGATGACGGGCGGGGAAGTAGCATCTCATGAAGTTAGCGTCGCCACATGGCCTCCCCCATCTGTAGGATACGCGCAACAGATAGCAAGCACATGATGCGAGTAGTGCTTTGTGTTGGCACTTGCGCCGGACAGACAGGCCACTGCAGATGTTCGGGAGATACAGTCTGCTTACGCTGCCATGATGCAGTATGGGCTGAAGGCTGTACTTATGGATTATGTGTTGGTATTCGGAGATTAACGCTAATTACTGCCTACCAATTGCGCGTGCCCCTGATTAGGTACAACAGAATACCGCAATCGGACCTCACTGTGGTCTTCTAGCCGGAATTATGTCGCCTGCTGAGATGAGAACTGCTCACACCAGGAAACGTGGTGCGGGGCTCTTGGCGTACGTAATAACAACAACAGTGTTGTGGACAGACAGACAGACACACGGACAGACAGACACACACAGACAGACAGACAGACAGACGGATACAATGTCAGTGTGTGGAAAGTGACATAAAATGCAGGAGTCCGTCGGTTTGCGAATGTCAAGTCGTGCCCAGACAGCTGCTTGTAACTCGAGAATGCATAAACAAAAATTAATTCCCCATTACTTCCCAAGTTATAAATATTAATTTCTTCCACAGGTCGGAAATGTCTCTCCAAACAAAGGAGTTTACTTTAAGACGGCAGAGACCCGGTGGCTGAATGTGAAGAAGACAAGATTGGTGGTCACTTGCTGTCTTCAGGTGACATTGTTAGTCACAGACAGTGGTTACTTTGTTACTAAATTGTGTGAAAGTGCGTAAACATTGGGCACCGGCCGTGTTTAAATACGAACGTAACGCAAGCAAATGTTCACTGCGTGTAAACAAATACATTGGTACAGTCTTCGTTGTTGGCGTCGGTGGATCATCCGACTCAGAACCTTATCGTTCCAGAAGTTTCGGGAATGGACGACGGTCGATAGAGTTGCCGGTAACAAAGTCCGTTTTTACTGGAGGAAGGCGCTCGGATGAGCGAAATTTCACTTGCAGATAGAAAAACTTATTAATTATCGCGTCTTGTGTCAGCGAAGGTTCGTATATCGACTGCGCGTATATCGAGGGACTGCTGTGTGCCGTGTAGTGCAGTGGTCTGCTCATATCCGCACACAGGCGCTAATTACGAGCCGGCACCTGCACCGCACGTACTCGGACGTGCACTGTGCAGCGGTGCGCTATGCGAAACAGACGGTGCCGTTGTCATGACTCTGTTCTACGACAAATAATACTTTGTGCCGCCCACACAGTGCGAGAGGCCAGTGCTTTTAACTTACGAATTATAGGCCTGCGGAAAGAAAGATCAGACTGGAGCCGCGGGTTTCCAGTCGTCTGAACTTCACCGGAAGCCTGAAGTAAGGAAGTGTGGCGCTGGCAAGCGAACACGGAGATTCCTCTCTGTTACTGATTGGTCTAGTAACCACTGCCGTCGTTTCGGTGCAAACATAATGTACAGCATGTCCCACTTAAAACCGGCCCGCTATTTTGATTCGCCATGCAAGCGGGCCGGTTTTAAGTGGGGCGTTCTGTATAATCACCGCTTCTCTTACGTCAGGTTTAGCATAAAATTGCACGTAAGAATATTAGCCATTTGCTTCCTATGATTATACGCTAAATGGTTTTGCGTGATTGCCTTAGTATGCGCTTGTCTAATATCGTGCGCTCCTGTGAACAGAGTGTTCGTACCTTACAGCTGCGTCATACAGCTGGCTGTATATAGAACCTCTTTGTAACAGAGCATCTTTCATGTTACAGAATTGCATTGTTATGGTGTCTTTAGCCCTGTCCCTGCATTGGTATCTGTAGTTAGGCTGCTTTCCAACGACAGGTATATTTGACAAGCATTTATCACGTACAGATACTTGCCACGTAGTGGGAACGGGACATTTACACAAATACTGGCCCCACCGGATGTCGGTAAATATAACACAAGTCAAAGGCATTACGAGTGCTATTGACTTGTCAACTCGGTGCTTGTTCTTCCATTCTCACGAGCTGTTTGTAATGAGAAGTGACGCGCGCGTGCGCGCGCGTCATTCGGTATCTGGAGTGGCCAAGTGCACGAGTGGTGGGAACGCGATCGCAATGACCAGGCAAACACTTGGCGAGTGTACCTGATTACAAGCCATAGAAACCGGGTGTGGAAATAGTATGGCTCCTTGTAGAATGCACAGTTATTGGCGAATTTGTCAAATGCACCAGTCGTGGGAACGCTACTGCAAATAAACCTCGTGTTCTGTTACAGTAAGGTCTGCAGTGTACGTCAGAGCCCGGAACAAGCAGTGTGTGAGCGTGTAGAGTAATGAGGTTTGTGCACTCGTGGTAGAGCGCGCTGTAGATGGCTTTGTGTCCTGTGCTTGTGCAGTTGTGGCGCTGCTAACGTGTGCTTTTCTCTTTCTGTTTCCCGCTTGCCTTGCCGCGCTGCATCACGCTGCTGCCGCCGCCGCCACCGCCCCACAGAGCCCAACTAGAGTGAGTATATGGCGACTGGCCCGAACACAGTTACAATTAGCACTGTAGACTGCTAGTGCGTGTGCGTGCGTGCCTGTATGTGTGTGTGTGTGATGTCATCATCGATAGATTAAGTGACAGATCAGTGAGTGTTAGGTAATGGTATCATGCCTTGTGAGAAAAAATGTACGTGTTTGATAAACTGACAGTGATGGTTTGATTTGGAAGCGCGCTTCGTGGTGGAGCTGCCGCAGAGGTTGAACCAGCGATCGGCTGTATTGCACTGAGCGCGGAGTGACGTGAAGTGCACAGACACAGAGATGTAACAGGTAACAGCGTCAGGCGCGGGCGTACTGCGGGCGTGCATATCGTTTGTTGATATTTCAAACTAAGTTTTTGAACCGGATGTTGCAGTATTTTTACGGATATTGTAGGTGAATCGGAAATGTGGCAAAGTTCGTATGTTCAGGAATGAGAATAGGAAATCAAAACTGCGCGCGCGAGACATTAATGGCAGATTAAATTCAGGGAGTGCCTGCTAACGTTCGATTCAGAATATTTCGAATGGTAGCAGGGACGCCATCAATTTCTGTATGCATTCACGTAACTTTGATTGGTTATTCCAGGGCCTTTCAAATCAGTACTCGAATTAAAGAGTCGAATAAGCAATTGCGGAGTGGATCGACCAATCGCGACACTTGTGTTCACGGTGTGCTGTCATGGTGGTAGTGTTGTGCGCCGGTGCTGACTTTCCGTGTGTGCCCTGACTTCGGGTTGTATCTGTGGTCTCGCTGCCACTTGTACACCCCTCAGCGCCCTACATACGTAGCCATGTTTAATGGACGCTGTGTGTCACTGAATATGGTTATGACATCACATATTTTGTGTAAATCCGATATTTTGAAGCAAGGTGGCTGTTAGTCATACTTTGTTTGGCTCAGGTAATCCATCACTTTCGTGACAATTATAGCTTTGGCGCGGAAACAGAAGCACATTAAAAATAACATTAATAGCTCAAACCATTTGAAATGGTGCAGCGAACATTTTGCTTTGTGCTACAGGAAGTGTTGTGTTGCTGAGCACAAATAGAACACAGCTGGTTGCTTCGTGTGTGTGTATGTGTGTGTGTAGTGTGTGTGTGTGTCTAGTGTGTGTGTCTGTAGTGTGTGTGTGTCTGTAGTGTGTGTGTGTCTGTAGTGTGTGTGTCTGTAGTGTGTATGTATGTGTCTGTAGTGTGTATGTATGTGTCTGTAGTGTGTGTATGTGTCTGTAGTGCGTGTGTGTGTGTCTGTAGTGTGTGTGTCTGTAGTGTGTGTGCATGTGTCTGTAGTGTGTCTGTGTGTCTGTAGTGTGTGTATATGTGTCTGTAGTGTGTGTGTCTAGTGTGTGTCTGTAGTGTGTGTGTGTGTGTGTGTCTGTAGTGCATGTGTCTTTAGTGTGTGTGTATGTCTGTAGTTGTGTGTGTCTTTAGTGTGTGTGTATATGTCTGTAGTGTGTGTGTCTGTAGTGTGTGTCTAGTGTGTGTGTATGTGTCTGTAGTGTGTGTATGTGTCTGTAGTGTGTGTGTCTGTAGTGTGTGTCTAGTGTGTGTCTGTAGTGTGTGTGTGTATGTCTGTAGTGTGTGTGTCTGTAGTGTGTGTGTATGTGTCTGTAGTGTGTGTGTGTGTCTGTAGTGTGTGTATATGTGTCTGTAGTGTGTGTGTCTAGTGTGTGTCTGTAGTGTGTGTGTGTGTGTGTGTCTGTAGTGCATGTGTCTTTAGTGTGTGTGTATGTCTGTAGTTGTGTGTGTCTTTAGTGTGTGTGTATATGTCTGTAGTGTGTGTGTCTGTAGTGTGTGTCTAGTGTGTGTGTATGTGTCTGTAGTGTGTGTATGTGTCTGTAGTGTGTGTGTCTGTAGTGTGTGTCTAGTGTGTGTCTGTAGTGTGTGTGTGTATGTCTGTAGTGTGTGTGTCTGTAGTGTGTGTGTATGTGTCTGTAGTGTGTGTGTGTGTCTGTAGTGTGTGTGTATGTGTCTGTAGTGTGTGCGTGTCTGTAGTGTGTGTATATGTGTCTGTAGTGTGTGTGTGCGTGTCTGTAGTGTGTGTGTGCCTGTAGTGTGTGTGTGTGTGTGTGTGTGTGTGTGTGTATGTGTGTGTGTGTGTAGTGTGTGTAGTGTGTAGACCTCAGGTGTAGCTTTGTATCGAGCTTTGGACTACACTTCACACGGCAGGAGAGCAGATTTTCAACTACTCAAGTTTCCCCAGTCCCTCTTGCACAGCTTGCTGTCCTTGCTCAGTAATTGCGGATAAAGCTGTGAAGTCTGACGCTGACGAAGTTTGATAAAATATCATTAATAAATGAATTGTGAAACTTTATCACAACGGCAGTGTCATGTGTTCCTAACAGTCACTTGTTTCGAGTATTTAAATGCGGAGTGTCTAAACTAGATCGGTCTCAGTCATATACAAAGATGTTTGACGTTTTGAAGGGCGAGTATTCTTGTGAATGATAGTGCAACATTAAATCCGTACCGCGCAGTAAACACACTCCGTCTCGGTTACAAAAACCGGTCAGTTAATGCTGTATAGGGAAATAATCGCTGTTTGTTCTGAGATCCACACAAAACACATAAATACACTGTGTGGGCAGAACGTAGAGTTTGTGAATGTTAAACCTGGCGGTACATACAGTAACCGCTGGGCTTTAAAACTGTGAACAAGGGAACAGAGCTCCTACAACAGATTTTGTCAGACTGTGGGGGACCGACATAATACGTAGGGGCTGTGTAGTCCATATATCGATGTAATGCCGACAGATGCAGCGCAGTTGACAGTACTGATGTGTTTGTGCAGGACTGCCGGAACGCCTGGGAGCAAGTCCCCTGCAGGATCCGGCGGAGCCTGCAGCTCCGTCCCAGAGGTGAAGACTCCGACGGCGCCGCAGAACAAGGCTCTGCAGAATGTCAAAGGAGAGCATCCTTCGGTAAGGCGCTTTGGTTGACAGTTTGTGCTTGCACAAAGGGCAAAGAATAGGAATGGATGACGATTGTGCAAACGAAGGGCTGGGGTGCACATTGTGACGGATTTAGGTCACAGGCCTCTTTGTAAGCGATTGTTACTGCAGAAGACCTGGTGCTTTCAGACACGTCCCGTGTAAGTGCGTTCGTAGGACTGAACAAACATGTTAAAAGACATCATGTGCGTTCACTTTGACGTGAAGAAGCAGAGTGCACAGGCGAGTACCACGACTGCGACATAGCTAGTTCCTGGACGGCCGTAGCAAGGCGAGCCGTCGTAAGTCGAAACCTGATTCTCCATGCGCGCAGTGTATTATAAATTCTGGCTTATGATGTATTTATTAACTGCAGTTGGGTTTTGACCCCATGGCTGCGGTCCGTACACTGTACACAGAGAGAAAAGAAACAACTGTGTATGTGAGGAGAAACAATGCACAAGACAATACAGACACATAACACACAGGATAGAGAGCAAAACGTACAAAAAATAAAACAATCATAAAACGAATAATAACAGCACAAAACGAGTGTTCAGAACATAACCAGGAGCGAAAGGACACACACACTGCCTACCGTAAAAATGCCGACTGGCCACAAAAACTTACAACAAAGAAAACAACTTTTCTGTGTTTTTTAAAGAAATGCGTAGTTATTGCATGAAGACAGACACAATACAGAAGGAAGCCAGTTGAGCCAACTTAACAGTTCGTTGCCACATCACGAAAAAAGGTATCCACGAAGTTCCGTTATGCGGTATAAAGCCTTCTTTCCCACGCAAACGTCCTTTACTGGAGCTGTCATGAATAAAATATATTCAGTTCTGCGTACTGGGCTGTAAATTGATGAACATTGTTGTGGTACTTACGGCACTGTATTTCTGCGTTCCAATATAAGTACAGCTCACGCCCTCGCTTATGCCGGAACTGTGTTTCTGCGTTCCAAAATAAGTACAGGTCACTCCCTCGGTTATGCCGGCACTGTGTTTCTGCGTTCCAAAATAAGTAAGGTCACGCCCTCGGTTATGCCGGCACTGTGTTTCTGCGTTCCAAAATAAGTACAGGTTATGCCGGCACTGAACCCCGGACGGCAGTCACAATGCAAGTGCACATGCGCGGTGTTACAAACCGTGGCTTCGTTCCTGGAGGCTCGTTTCGTTCCACAGCAACACAAATTGATGGTGAAAATAAATTAACATGAAATGAAACAAACACTGTGCGCGCTTTTTAACATCTGTTTGGTAAAGTTAATCACCTGTTACAAAATACATTTGAACATTCTTAACCGCACATGACGAAGCTGCGTCATGTTCAGCAGTTCAAGCTTTACTGAAAAATTCTGCTTCGGGTGGGGGGGGGGC